>FQSS02000768.1:0-38987 GCA_900128795.2 Malbranchea cinnamomea | reverse complement strand
CATCTAGACACAAGGACTCTTCCCCCTTTTCAACACCCAATTCTCTCTCGGTCTTGATTGGAACGTACAAGGAGCCGGAAGACCTAGGTAGGCCTACCAGACCAATCTTCTCCTCCAGACCCCATCAGACTACACCCTACTATTATTACTATCTTTTTTTTTTCCTATTATTGTTTTCCCTCTTCAATAAGATTCGAACCGACCGGTAGACCAAGATACCCAAAGAGATACTATATTTTACCATTGAATACCACTACTAGTAGTAATAGCTCCTGGTAGTACCGAAACAAATGGTCCCCGGCAAACCGCTAGTCCAAAAAATAACACCCAACTCATTCCTCACCGTTATTCCCCCTTCTCTTACTACTGCTGATAGGACTACTGGCACCCACTCGTCCTCCTCACATACAGAAGATGGTACTTCACCAACCATCCTATTCTTCATCCCCGGAAACCCCGGGCTGATCGCTTACTACCATCTGTTCCTGGTCCTGCTCGCACGGGAACTGGAGCGGGACTCGCATTACCGGCACGAGGAGGATTGTTCTGTCTCTGGCCGTAACTCGGGCTCTGGCTCTGGCTCCGACCACGGATTTGTGATTTTCGGCCGGAGCATGGGCGGCTTTGAGTTGCGGGACGGGGAGTTGCGGTCTGCTTTGTTGACGAGAACGACCTCCGTGGAAGCGGGGCAGCAGGAAAAACCTGAGGAAGAGGAAAAGGGAGAGAAAGCTACTGCAGAAGCTGCGACTGGCGCGACAGCTGCTGCTGCCGCTGGTGGTGATGATGACGGGGAGAGCGATGAGGTCGCGAGACTCTACGGCCTGGAGCAGCAGATCGAGTTTGTCGAAAGACAACTTGAGAAATGCGTGCGGCGATGGAGGACGTCGTCGACGGCAAGCAAGCGAACCAAAGTCATACTGGTTGGGCATTCTGTCGGCGCGTATGTGGCCATGGAGATTTTGCGGAGGAGGAGGGAAACGGAAAAGGGAGCGATGGCTGAAGACGGCGATTATGCACCAATGGAGATCATCGGCGGCGTGATGCTGTTTCCTACTATCGTTGATATCGCAAAGTCTTCCGCAGGGAAGAGATTGACTGTAAGCATTTCTTTCCCTTCCCCCCACCCTCCATCAGAATTACTCAAAAGTGTGTTTTTTTGCATTACACGCCTCCATCTCACTATGGATTTCTTCTGGTGCATGGTAAGGCTCTGTTCTCACAGCAGTTTCACAGTTACTTCTCAATGTGATACCATATCTTGACATTGTTACTGGCGTGATTGCAAGAACTTTGACATCTGTCCTTCCCGATTCGGTCCTCCGCCAGGTTGTCGCTACAGTCATGAGGCATCCGCGGGAAGATGCTATTAATACAACCATGGCATTTTTGAAGAGCAAGTGCGGTGTGCGGCAGGCAATGTAAGTTCCTCCACCATCTAGTTCAACATTGGAGACGCAATGTCATCTGTGTCACTGTCCACTAATGACCCCTGGGCTCTCACAGTCATATGGCTGCTGATGAAATGCGCAACATCACGGTTGACAAGTGGAACGATGAAGTATGGGGTATAGCTGCGCCCGAGATGCCTTTTGAAAGACAAAACGGGCCACCAGCACAGCTAGTCTTCTACTTCGGTCGCAACGACCACTGGGTGGCTGAACAGACACGAGACGACATCATCAAGGCACGGGGTTCAAAAGTGAACACCCAAGGTGGAGCCGGGCCAAAAATGGTGTTGTGCGAGGATAATGTCGTGCACGGGTTTTGCATTGGTAAGGCGTTCATTCCCTCTGCCTCTTTCGTTCGTCCCTTGCCCCTCTTTACCGATGACTTCCTCAAAGCAAACCACTAAGCGGCATGCATTCCCCCCGCAGGTCATAGTGATATCATGGCCCGCAAAGTCGCTGGCTTCGTACGGGATATTCTGATGGAGCAGAGAAAGAAGCGATAGCGCTCTTCGGGGTTCCAGCTGCAGATAGTATTCACGATAGCACCAAGATAGATTATGGGTATCACGGTTTCAGTCGTAAAATCTGTTACTTCCATGGCAAAATGACCATATACACGACGTCAAAGACTATCGAGGTCCCTGCGACGCCACTGCTTTTCGGAACAAATTGCCCAGCACGTCGTTATCCGCGTTGCTCTGCCCGTTCACGGCGGGAGGAGCAACAGGACTGTGGACCTTGACACTCCATTCATCATCCTGGGCCCTCTGTTGTCCAAACAATTCGTGTAGCGGCAGCTGACGGCCCGTGGGTATACTACCGGGCACGCCACTGCACTCAGCTTCATACTTCTGCGTCTGAGCCTGCCTCTGCTCAGCAAGTTTCCTGCTCTGTCCACCATGTATAGCGCACTCCTTGATAATCTTTGAGTTCAACTCCCGTATCTGTGCAGTCGAACTGGGCTCTGGCTCGGAGAAGATCCACAGACCGTAAATTGACTCACGTCCATCTCCCTGTAACCCATCAATATCGATCTGGTTGTGGTCGTCTTTTCCATCGACTCTTAGAATCACGTAAGGATCTGCAAGTTGCACATCATCTCCGCTGCCGAGTCTTGCCTCAAAATTGTTCATGCCACGCCTATTCAAGACAAACACGCTGTATCGTTCTTCTCCCAGCTCACCGGGTCTGAGCTCACAAACAAACAGTGTCCCCTCAATCCCTACCTTCTCCTTCTCCCAGAGCTGAGTCGTGGTGTTGAAGAGATAGACTACCGCGTACGGCGCCATGGATATAATCGTTGCTATTTCTGGGTCGTAGCGTTTGAGAACGGCGAGGTTGAGCTCTTCGTTTGTGCGAGGGGGGTTTACTCGGGAGGTGGGAGGTGGGGAATTTGTAGACTCCGCAGCGGAGGTCATGGGCTCGACATGGCGGTTATTGGCTTCTGATAGATAGTCGGTGGGAATTTCAGATTCGTAGTCCGATGGCTGCGCGAGGTTCGCAGAAGATCGCCGTTTGTGCCGCGTAGGATGGAGGTGATTGTTGCGGCGGTTCCCGCGATGTGGTGTCATTGTGAGTGAAAGGATTCGGGACAGAAGGCGAGCGAAATGATGTAGCCGGTGATCTCTGGCCAGAGTTGGCTAGCGAAACGAATTGATAGGATATCAACGTCTCGATGCCAGAGTCCTCGAAGGAACGACGGTTGTGCTTGGGCCAACCGGTGGATGCTCTTGAAGAGTGACGATCAGGTGAAGAGTGGCTGCGCAGCCACTTGGACCTTGACGCGGTTGGTAGCAGCAGTGACGATGACCGAATCGCATCCAAGCTCGCAACACCCCGCTATTTTCGTTCTGCTCGTAGTTCACAAAACTGAAAACGCCGTATTTTAGATCTATCTGATCCCCTGAGGTGTCACAACGACTATGATTTAGATCCACCTACATTGACCCAGCCCATCCGCTGATCCCAGTCGACAGACGCTTCGAATTCCAACCTCCCACATCTTGTTGCCTACCAGCCCACCATGGGACGGGGAAGCTCAGACATTTGTACATTTATGCATTAATTCCGTGAATTAACACTCGCACGACAAAGGGGGGACGGAGAGTTTAGTCATGACGAATCAGGATCATCAAGTTGAAGCCTCAGCCGCTTCCCAGTCGTACGATGCGCCGGGCGCATACCCAGCAACTCCCGGATTCCCTGATGATGCTCAAGTTTCCTCTGATTTGACCTCATTATCTCGTGCCGTAAAGGCAAGAAGAGCGGAATATACTCGTCAGAAGAAGATTCGAGTGAGAATTGGCTCGTGGAATGTTGCTGCACTCCCGGGAACAGAAGAAGACCTTGGAGAATGGTTCGTTCAGCCTATATCTGGTTTGGGGGTCCCTAATAACAGAGCTGCCGATGGACTATCTGAGCGGAGCCCTGACAATAGTGAGGCCGGGACGAATCGCGAAGATTGCAGCAAGGGATGCTCTCAACAAGCTGAACAAAGCTCTGGGACAGCCGTGGGTGAAGATCATATCGATATATATGTGTTGGGATTACAAGAAATTGTCGATGTTTCTTCCCCCTCAGAAGCCTTCCGTCCGTACGTCGACCCCGCACCATCGACTAGGTGGAAAGATGCTGTTCAGAAAGTTCTTCCACCCGGATATGAGTTGATATCTTCCCAGCAACTCATGGGCTTGCTCCTATTGATATATGCCGCACCTTCTATTGCGCCAAGCATATCCTCTGTCAGCTCATGCAGTGTTGGCACTGGCTTGATGGGCTATATGGGAAACAAGGGTGCAGTCGCGACGAGGATAGTAATAGGAGGAACTACGCGCGTAGTCTTTCTGAACTGTCACTTGGCTGCAGGCGCAGATAAAACAAGTTTTGATAGAAGGAATTGGGATGCTGGGCAAATCGTTGCCCGCACTAAGTTTGATCCTCTGGAGGAAGAAGATGACATCTCCGAAGAACCAAGTCTCGTCTTGGGTCAGGAGGATTTTGCTTTTTGGTTTGGCGACCTCAATTATCGATTGGATGGCATTCCGGGCGGCGATGTAAGGCGTCTCCTTCATCTCCACACCGAGAATCGATTTCGTCTACCATTACAGCCCAGGGAGGAGGATACAGGCAATGCACAGTTGTCTTCGCCTTACGACGATGACAACGATCAATCCTCGACCGATCCCGAGCACTCTCTAGACAGGAACATAACGTTAGAAGACAACGATATTGAGTCATTTCTTGACCCAACTTCGCTGCAGACAACCCTTTCGTCGCTTTTACCCCATGACCAACTTGTCACTCTGCAGAAGAAGCAGAAAGCGTTCCATGAAGGGTGGAGAGAGGGTCCCATTAAATTTTTACCGACGTACAAGTACGATGTTGGGAGAGTTGGAGTATTTGATTCAAGCGAGAAGCAACGCAGCCCGAGTTGGTGTGATCGAATCCTTTACCGGACAAAACTTGATTATACTGAATACCTGAAGCGCACCAAGGAAGCCGAAGAGGCAAAGAAACGTGACGAGGAAATGAGAAACCTTGGATTAGAACAGGCCGCTGAAGATGATAACGTTCTTTTTGACTATGATCCAGAATCCGATGGCATTCAAGATATTGGTGATTATGACGAAAATGAAGACTTTGCAGAAGCCGCTGATGCTGCTTCACTTGCTGGTCATGAAACTGCCAGCGTCAGCGATGCGATACAGTTGCTAAGCTACACGTCTCACCAAAACATCGTTTCTTCGGACCACAAGCCGCTTCACGCGGATTTTACTTTGGCATACAACGCAGTGATTCCGGAGCTGAAGGCGAAAGTTCATCAAGAAGTGGTGCGAGATTTAGATAGGGCTGAAAATGAGGCCCGACCGGATATAACAGTAGTCGTGGATCGGCCGTTCAGAAAGAGCAATGATGAGACAGCGGCCCACAGTGGGTTGGGCGATCCAGATACGGTTGACTTTGGCCAGGTACGATATGATGTGACCGTCTCCCGAGGCTTGACCCTGGCAAACACTGGAAGCGTTCCGGCAACGTTTAGTTTTTGCTATAGACCCAACGATGATGGTAACGAAGCAGACAGTCAAACCCCGTCGTGGCTCGACGTGCGCGTTGACTGGCCTCCAGACAATGACGACCCGGGCTCGAACACCCCCAAAGAATACACACTGTCTCCCGGAGAATCTGTTCAGGCCCAGCTGAGCATGCGTATCAACAATATTGATTTTGTCCGCGAGCTTAATCGGGGCAAGGCAAATCTTGAGGATATCCTGGTTTTGCGTGTTGTGAACGGACGGGATCTTTTCATTTCCGTTAGAGGACGCTGGTTGCCGACCTGCTTTGGATTATCGCTGTCAGAGCTGACTCGCCTTCCTGAAGGAGGCGTCAGACAAGTTTCCGATGCAAAATCCCAGATCCTCGAAGTCGCTTCAAGGGATGACATCAAGAGTGTTGCGCGGATGTCCGCTCCCCGTGAATTGTTTCGCTTAACAGAAGCTATCGCTGAACTCACTGAGCGCTCCGTGGCGGAATGGGACATGGTGAGCCAGGATTCCGCGGCCGAATCGTGTCCGTGGATGTCTGAACATGCGGGTTGGCCTTTCAACCCTGATACATGGGCTTACCCAGACAGCAATGATAGGCAGAAGCTCCTCTCAGATACCCGGGAAGCAATCGACACTGGTGGATCCTTCTCTTCTCTGCTCCCACCTGAGTTGCCAGCTCGCTATCGAGTGGAGCTCCTGGCTGAGACTCTTCTATCCTTCCTTCAGTCACTCGATGACGGTCTGATTACTCAAAGCATCTGGAATACGTTAGAACAACAGATCCTCACCAACGAGAAATTAAAACGCACATTAACGGCGGACCAATCCCAATCATTGGTTCTGGAGATTCTTTCTTCGTCTCCTGCACACAGTGTCTCCTTCACCTTCCTCACCTTCATGCTCAATCGTGTTGCCAACGAGATTGCGCCTGTGCTGCCGTCTGCACTTTCTCCACCAACGTCACCATCAGCCCCCCGGAGATCTACATCCCTTAGCATATCATCGCTGCCACGATCTGAATCAGGAACAACATCCTCCTCACCCACTCCCTCGACAATCAGCGTTCCTGCGCCCTCGTTGTCCTTCCCCTTCCGTTTCAAATCTCGCAGTCGAGGTTTCTCGAGTGGAGTTAGTACGGACAACGATATCACAAATACAACCACCTCACCTCAGAGTCCAGCGTGCCGGAGGCGCCAGGAAGTGAACAGATCGTTCGCCAAGATATTCGCTGATGTAATATTCTCGAGCAGGATAGTTCCGCCAGGGAAGGAGAAAGACAGAAGAGCATGGGAGGAGAGGAAGATAAAGGTGTTAGAACCTTTCTTGAACTTGGATGGAAGGTAGGTCGTCTTTTCTTGGGAGAAGGCGCAGTTTACTACCCTATTCTTTTGTATATATGCAAAGCCCGGGTTGGGATCTGCTCGCGCCTTGGGCCTCTGGGTTTTGGGCTTTCTTTTATGTTTGGTTTTGGATGGGCTGTACACCATACATGTATCTGCAGCTTGGTATTTCGTACCATTGTTAGACAGAGATTGAGCGAGTGTACTTTACTGTGCATTATGATAACGTCTCTAGACTTTAAAGCTTGGTTATTTCTTGATGCCATGGTAACCTACTCATACCGTGAGCTTTGTAGAGAATTCAATCAATATGGATCATCCCGAGTTGGACACACACTCCAGCAAAGGATGTGTAAAGAGCATAGAGTTTACACACAAAGTACGATTTGTAGAGATTCCTGCAACCCAGCACCGTGTTGTATTCTAACCTTATGTACTTGACATATGACAGGTTGCTCATGAGTATTATCTACTCCAACACCCAACGTGAACCAGGAGATACATGAGTCAGAGCAATTACTAATAATACATCATCAGGAGGACAAAAAAGACAAGAGAAGCAAGTCGTCAATGGCAAAGGGTTGGCTCTCCATCGACAAATTCCCGAGGAGATCACAAGGCGACAGCACACATTCCCTTGATCGCCGATATACCATGTTTCGCACCCCGCTCATCCCGGTTAATCGGCTGGCCGGTCCGAAAAGGAGTACGTGGATTCTAAGTAACTATGTCTGTAATCGTTTACTGCTCTCCGCCATGCTGTCCCTGGTCTTCTCTCGCATCATTGTTGGCGGGACGCTTCAGAAGTGTGATGTTCCCTAGATGTGCGCGCAATTGTCAGCTGAGAGAAGAAAAAAAATGAGAAAAAAAAGACAGGTAGATCAACGAAGATGAAAAATGACAAGAAGCGATTGCTAGGGAATGATAAGAAAGCGAAAGATTGCGTTTGAGCATAGCGAAGAAATGGAGCAGGGATTAGCTTACTGTGCGCAAGCATGAGATTTTGTACTCTTCTACCGGTCTCGTCTTCGCGAGTAGCGAAGGAGGCATCACTCTCAACAAGGACGAGGGACCTGTAATTGGAGAAAAAGCAAATCGTTAGCTTCGGCCTCAATCCTGATAGAATTCTACTTTGTCTTTTTCCACGTTCACTAAAATCTGAAAAACAACGTGAGAGAGAGAGAGAGAGGGGAGGAGGAGGAGGAAGAGAAAGGAATTGGCATTATAGCTCACCCCTTCGGAATGCTCAACAGGCGACTGTGCTGGTTTGGGTTGAAGTTGGTGACGCGGAACCAGCTGGTGATTGGTTTATCCTTGGTCCCAGTGTTGGACGCAATGACATATCGAACAATTTCACGGCCGTCGCTGGTCTGTGCTGTCTCTGGCTTTGTGCCCATGCGGCCAACCATTGTGAGACGCGAGAAGTCGCGGCGAGCAGAGGCGCTGAAGAGCCTGGCCGCATTGGCGGCAGACTTGAGGGCCGGGCGGGAATTGAGGCCGAGCATGGTGATGTATGCGAGGAGCAATTGTCCTTTTTTTGGATCAAGGGATGTGTCTGGTCGGGGTGGATTGGTGTTGGATAGAAAACGAGACGGTGAGAGAATGGGAAGTGGAAATCCCAAATTTTTCCTTCTGGTCTTGAGAAGAGAGTTAGCTTAAAGTCACGTGGTACAGGAACTCAGACCACTATCCCTAGACACTGAATGATCATAGTGGAGAGCCTGTGATAAGATAGCATACCAGGGCTCACTCGTTATCCAAGTAATATACTACACTTATATGGCATTACCGAGTATGTACATACTAAGGTGAGAGTCGTCATGGTCGAACCTTGTCAGGGGCAGGCTCTCTTCATGACCTGCGGCTATGGAGCACAACCTGGAGCCGACACTTTTGGCTGCGAGGACCACAGCAGGACAAATCTAGGCGGCATCTGTGCGTTGAGCACAAATGCTAATGTGGTTTACGTACATAGACCATTGTCCATTGAGGCTACTCGGGCATAGGCGACGTAGCTACAGCAACTGCCAGAGACAGTCAAGTGAGCCTGGGATGACATTCAACTTACAGTTTGAATAGACAATGGATCGCACGACTCTTCATTTCTTTGCGAAGACCATAGAGAACCCAAATCTCTTCTTGGTCCATGGCCTTCTCGTCACCTGGCTCCTGGAACAAACATCCAAACTCCGCGCCTTCAAGACTGTTTTCATGCTGGAGATAAACCTAGAAACCCGCTCTTGCTATGTTCCATTTCTCATGTAAGATGGTCATGTCAAATTTGGAGGAAAAGTCCAATTTTTCATGGCAGATGGCTTATGGAACTTGAAAGGTTCTGGATCCTTGGGTTATCTGCCGCTCGTAACATGTTATTTTCAACGCCTGTACAATGATATAATCGGGATATGTCTGACCTATTTTTGCAAGGTATGGCCAGATAATCGGCTCTGGAACGATGCAAATCCGCCACTCTCGAAAAATCTCATGGGCCGGCTGTCCTCCTTGACCCTCTTGGGAAAGGGGAAAGTCGATGAAAACATCGCAATTATAACAATGCCACCGATCCACCAGGTTTGGTACAACTACGGACAGGAACAGGAAGCAGTCAGCCCTATCCCTGCTCAAATATAAGAGCGATGGAAGCACACACTGGGACCCACTTGTATTCTTGTCTCATAAAACAAAGCCAATCCTTAATTGCTCCTGCCAGGAGGCCTGCAGAACATAGCCAGAAATGATTCCTTTTTGTAGTTGTAGTCGTGTTCAATGTCATCATCAATTGACTTCAAACTCGGCGGAACATTGGCGAACCGGACGGAGACTAGATTCACTCTTCATGACTTTGGCAGAACGCTAAATTTTCAGCTGTGTGATGTCAGGAGTCAGGATCTAGCTGCTGGCGGACAGTAACGCAGACGTTCCTGTAGTAGCTGGTTTTTTTTTTTTCTTTTTGGCTGTCGGTAATTCGATGAAAAAACCTTGGATTCAAATTGTCTTCCATCGCTGTCTTGGAGCAAATGAAGCGTTTGACCACACTCAAAATGGTATCCTGGTTCACAGGCGAAGTCAGTGGACCCGTGTGTGGATGGACCTGGGAACCATGTTACTTCAAGGCTTACTGCCCATCGCGAAAGGTGGAATCTGCTGACATTATCTGCAGCGTTTAGTGGTGTCCGACATGTATCACAGTTCTATGCAGCTTTGCTCAAGTTCAACAACAGTAGTTGGGACTTGGATGCTATCCATCTCCAGGACTGATGAGGGGCGGATCGTGGTGAAGCGGACTGCTGATCTTCAGTCATATTGTGAAACCTTAAAACGAGTTTTTCGCATTCTCAACTCCTCCATATGAGAATGGGAATGTGGTAGCGAAGGACACAATCTCTCAGGTTACGAGGGAAGAGTTATTAAAGAGTACGTTAACTTAACTAGCTAGTTAGTTAACTTACTGCGATAGATAATGATGTAAAAAGGCCAAACACTTGCTAGTTAGCTCATGGTCAGAAGCTTGCTAAACCAAAATCGGCGAAGACTATTCCTGTTATGACTGTTTGGGCGGCTCGGAACACGGATTATGGGCTCATTAGTGCTGCAGGCGCACTTGGCACGCGTCTTGTTAGCGCGGGCGATTGCGCTGCAACGAAGATGCCCAAAATGGCAATATCCACGTCGAACCTCACCTCAAGTAGTGTTCAGAATCTATACTGGGCGTCAGCTCTTATCTGAGTTAATAAAGCTATGTGGGAGTCACTTCTGCTCTCTTACGTCGGCACGAGTACAAGAAGGTCACGGTGGAAAGGAAGCAGATCAAGCCATACTTGCACGGCGGATAGCGGAGGATACAGACAGCGAGAAAGTTGAGCAGCTCGGATGAGACTCTTGAGAAGTGTCCGGTATTATCCTTGTGCGGTGTCCGAGGTTCATGTAAGTAACGGATCGTGGATCTATAATAATAGGCACTCAGGGTAAGCACGTCAATGATAGATTGCGAGGGCTTTTCATGTTGCCAATTGGCGGGGGAGGCTGAGATTCCTCAAGAAACAATATCGCAATAGAGGAAGTGGAAAACACTTGGAGCCGAGGACCAGTTGACTAGCAGGTTGCTCCGTCACGTTTCCCATCTCTGGAGACCACCGGCCGTGATCGCGATGGTCTTAGAACACCCTTAGAAATCTCCATAAGGGTACAAAGTCGACATCAAGTAAGTTGGACTGTTTGCTTTGATAAACTATTCGCAGTTCACCTGCCATTCTTCAGAAGAAAACACGCTTCACATTCTGAGAGGATCCGATCTTCTCCTCCCGAGGACTTTGCCTGTCGTGGGGTGCACCCGCGTCGGTCGAAGCAGAAAAAGGGGCAACCGACGCCAAGAAGGCCAGGGCCCAGCAGGATGGAATTCCGGAAAGCCAATTGGGTTCCGCGGCTCCAGCGACTAGTGGCATGGATCACAGGTCCCCCACAGGGAAAGAGATTTTTCGAACGATTCTTGTGCAATCACCTTCTCTGACTGCTTCAGGACGAGTCCGGAATTGGCAAGCCTTAGCTTTCTTCAGCTAAGTTAACTTTCCGAGCATCGATCTGTGGGATTAGCCTGCAGTACGCGAGGAGTGCCAGTCGTCACTGTGTACTAGATTGTGTATGTGTCAGGACTCGGGCAATACTTGAGACGGAATCACAAACAGTGATGGAACAGCAGTAGCGATCCATAATGGGATGACCGACATACGAGTATGCAGTGTTGTAATTGTTTTGACTTCCCTGGAAAAGGCTTCAATTGTCATCTAGGGTACTATTATCCACTGAAAACTATGTTATTCAGGGTCACCACCATTGACGCGTCGAGCCAGACAGAAAACAAACTGTCTGCATGGAAGGCTTCGAGGCCATTGATGTTCTTCGGTGTTCCGGAGAATTTTTGACGCTCGAGATCGTGGGAGAGAAGCGCGATCAGTATCATCCTTCTCCAGCTGGAGGGCGACTAGCTCAATCGTAGCTATCTCTCACCTGAAAGCAAGCTAACTGGGCAAGCCCCATTCCAAAATTCCTCGGCGCGGTCGCCGAGTTGCATCTTCCCATCCACGCGAATGTAGATCTGTGATGGAAGCTTTTTTTTGCAGTCCAATAATGACAAATGTCACACCCACCCATGCCCATCGATTGCGCGTATAAAAGCCACAACAGCCCTGGGCGTCACTGAGACATCTGGGCGCGATGGAGCCGTTGTTTCCGCCCAGCTGGTGATACTACTATAATAATAACATAATCCTTACTCCGTACAATCCACATGTTAGCAAACAACCTTGTTACACATCTGGGCTCGTACTCTGTAAAATACGATAGCTCAAAAGACGAGTCTTTCCCCCTGTCCGGCGACTGAACGAAGAGGGGTCACCGTTTGAACAGGCTCCCGAGAATCCTGCGCACTCGAAGGGTTTTTTTTTTTTTTTTGTTTCTCTGCCGGACAGACCGTGGTTCAGCGCATTGAAGCCTCAAATAATACAGCCAGACCTCCGCTGCCCGATCAGAAGCCGCAGAGTTGCTGGCTCAGGTGTTTGCGGGTGACACCAGCAATGGTTGTGCCTGGCGCTGGACGTGCCCCTAAGCCCGATTCGCGTGTGCCAATCACAACCTGCATCTCCTGCTCGTCGACCAACTGGCCCTGGCTGCCGCGGCATCACCGACAAAATTCCTCCCAACACGGCGACCTCTCGGGCTCAGCGTCCACAGAAATTATCGTCGTCGCGGGCGACTAGAGAATATCCGTATCAGGACATTCCCCTCCTCCCTCTGCCCAGCTTCAATCGCCCCGTCACCCCGTCGCTGCGACCTCCTGACCCGTCGACCTACCGCCCTGGACAGCTCACCAGTCGGCCCAACTGGCGCAAGTCCCGTGGACAATCGTCTTTCGTTTCTCTCAATTTCAACGCCTCTCCCCGACGTCCGTCCTCCAGCCTCTGGAATCCCATCAACTACGTCCCGCGAACAGTCGTTGTCGACTCCTCACGACCCCTCCGAGGGATCGAAGTTGATCTCGAGGGCCCCAGAGACGCCTCCCCGCTCCTGACGGTTCCGGAACGTTGTCGAAGTCGTCGTCAACAGCAGCCCACGCCGACGAGTCTCTTTGTGGAGCGCAGCGTGGGAGATACCGACAGTGGCAGAACAAGCATCGGTCTGCCTCGAGGGCACCGGCGGAGTGGGAACTGGGAGAGCATCGAGATGGGCGATAATTCTGGACATGGAGCAGGTGCAGAAAAGGACATGGGCAGGCCTGACCCTGCGCTGGCCGCCGCGGACGGGAACCAAAATCCGCCGACTGACAATGCGTTCAACAGAGAAGTCCCTAGTCACGTACAGCCGCTGCAATCCTTCCGCTCTCAGACCTTTACGTCGTTCTCGTCTGCGGCGGGCAACAGCTCGTCTGCACAGGGTGGAACGGGCGGTTACGGCGATGTGGATGCGCCCGAGGAGCTACCCTGGGGTCCTTCTCACCCGTGTTTCCCTCACATGAACCCTCATGTCCCGATCGACTCGGCTGAGTATGCCAACACGCGCATCATCCGCATACGGCGCGATTGGATGATCAAGGGTGATTTGGCACCGACGTTTTCTAATCTCTATCCCGAGATCCTTGACCCTTTACTACCGGAGCAGGAATTCCGTAAAGTCATAGCCAAGATAAACGAGGAGGTTTCGTCTGCCTTTGACCCGTTCAGCCTACGAAATTGGGTCGACAATATCTTTGGTGTGCTTACCGGCTGGATCTGGGATGATCTCGGTCTAACTGGCATCAAATCTCGGCTAAGATCTCTTGAAAACTGGATCGAGTCGTGGAATCGGGACGTCGGTGCACCCGAGGGGGTTAAAATCTGGTCGTTGAGAAGCACGGGGTACATGTGCCTTGATATACAGATTCCAGATCCGAAAGTGCGAATCGTCGAAAGCGAACCCGCTTCGGCACCAGGGACGAGGCCGAGTACGTCTGATGTACGGTGACCAATCTGCACATGAGCGATTGGGGGATGATGTCAATGTGAAGTCTGTTTCCAACGACTGTCTTCAAGTGCTTGTTTTCCTCTCCTGTTTTTACTACTCTTTTGTCACTGATGATATCCCGTCCTCGCACTCGTAGGGGACCCGCAGCATGTTTTCTTTTTTCTCTTCTTTCGGCATCTGTGCTCCAGCCACCATCTTCTCTTGTCTCTTACCAGAGGGAGATTCATCTAAACCTCCTTTTATTGGTCTGTATGAATGCGTTGATGAGAGAGGTTTGACCATGACGGGATTCAGCCACCTATTAATCTCTACTGCTTTTCCCCTGCTTTCTTGATACTTGACAAAATGTTGTATCGACTTGACACAGCTGTTGACTTTTTGGACGTGGCAGGTAAGGTGGCTATCTGGATCCCACTATGATTGCACTTTTATATTGCTCGCGATGTTTGCTCACTCCTGCTCAACCTCGATAAACAAAAAGTCGAGTGGGTACAGACATAGATATAGTAATGTCTACCAACATATAGAGACTTATACCAGCGCTTTCTATTATTGCAAATGGCTATTCAATTTAGTCCAAGAGAATTTCTCTATTCTCAACTCTGCGGAACCATAGTATCCTCTTTAAATCGCACTGTGAACTGTGTAGTAGTAGAGAGAGGTGTATCTAGGTGGAGAATCCGGAATATCATATAATCCGGCACTCCACTGGAAGCATGACAGCTTCGAAGAGTTGAAGATAGGGGTGGGCAGAACAGTGATTGGGATCAACACAAGCAATGCTTGTTCGGTGACAAATTCGGCACGTTTGGAACCTCCAAGATGTTGTCCGGAATTCTCATTTTCAATCAGAAGGGTGAAAACCTCATATTCCGTTCCTTCCGCAACGATTGTCGCCCCCGCTTAGCGGACATATTTCGAATCCAGGTCATATCGAATGCGCAGGTCCGGTCGCCAATTCTGACGTTGGGCTCAACGACATTCAGCCATGTTAAGCACGAGAATATATATCTGGTGGCCGTGACGAAAAGCAACGCAAATGCGGCGCTCGTCTTCGAGTTTCTGTATCGGCTGATCATTCTGGGCAAGGGCTATTTTGGCAAGTTCGACGAGGAGGCTGTGAAGAATAACTTTGTGCTAGTATATGAACTGCTTGATGGTATGTGCCGCACTGCTAGCTCCCATTTACTTTATTCTTTATTTCTATTTTTATTTCTCCCCATCCCCGGTAATACTGAGTTTTACACTAAACGCTGCTGTGTGTCGTTCAGAAATTGTCGACTTTGGATACCCGCAGAACACAGAGACCGACACCCTCAAAATGTATATCACAACAGAAGGGGTCAAGTCCTCACTGGCGAACTCTGCCGTGGATTCAAGTCGCATTACAATGCAAGCAACCGGTGCATTGTCGTGGCGGAGATCAGATATCAAATACCGCAAGAATGAGGCCTTCGTCGATGTCATAGAGGATGTCAACCTGTTGATGTCTGCGACGGGCGCCGTGCTTCGCGCGGACGTCAACGGCCAGATCATCATGCGGGCGTATCTGTCTGGCATGCCGGAATGCAAGTTTGGACTGAATGACCGGCTATTACTCGAGAACCACGAGGGCATGCGTGGAAATGGGAGACAAATAGCAACGCGTGCAGCTGCAGGCAGCGTGACGCTCGAAGATTGCCAATTTCACCAATGCGTGAGACTTGGGAGATTCGACGCAGACAGGACGATATCCTTCGTTCCGCCGGATGGCGAATTCGAACTCATGCGCTACAGAGCCACAGAAAACGTCAACCTCCCGTTCAAAGTACACCCGATCGTCCGCGAGATTGGAACGACAAAAGTCGAATACAGCGTTGCCATCAAGGCAAACTATGGTCACAAGCTCTTCGCAACCAATGTCGTCGTTCGCATTCCGACCCCTCTGAACACCGCGAAGATCACTGAGCGAACCAGCCAGGGTCGAGCCAAGTATGAACCTGAACACAACAATATCGTATGGAAAATTCCCCGATTTTCAGGCCAAAGCGAGTATGTCCTTACGGCAGAAGCCACTTTGACCAGCATGACGCAACAAAAGGCGTGGAGTCGTCCTCCGCTCAGCTTGTCTTTTAGCCTACTCATGTTCACGAGCAGTGGGCTGTTGGTCAGGTACTTGAAAGTATTTGAGAAGAGTAACTATAGCAGTGTGAAGTGGGTGCGGTATATGACCCGAGCGGGTAGCTACGAAATCAGGTAAATTCTATTTCCTCTGATTATCTGTCCCGCCCGTTCGCTCTCTCGCTAACCCGCAACGTAGATTTTGATCTTAATATCGCTCCCATCCGGTGCCTAAATTTGCATGTCGGTTCAAAGTACCCATATGTCCGTTTGTGCTATCATATACCCAGGTTTCTTCCTGCTATTTGTCCCATCTGGCGGTGGCGTTTCAGAGGTGTTATGTCGATAGTCAATTGACGATTGCCTTCGTCGCATTTCGCGGGCTGTACCTAGTACCTTTGTCGATCTGAACGGCTCATACACTGTAGAAATGTGAAAGGGTTCTTAATGAGCAGAAGATGTCATACCCTGCTGAAGAGCACTTCCCAGAGACACTTAATTCCCAGCCGCAAAAAAAAATATGGACTGGGCGGACGCTGCGAAAGTAAAAAATAAGAGGGATCAATGTCGATCGAGAACAAAAATTTGTTGGTTGCGCTTCAGGTCTTACTGGGAGTCGAACCCAGGTTGCCGGAATTTTCGATTGATCATCAAAATCCGGAGTGATAACCACTACACCATAAGACCACTCGAGTTATTTAGGTCGTCAAGCTTGTAAATTTTGTTCCCTTGTCGACAGCCAATGCCATTAGATTTGAACTTTGCATGGCTTCTGACGACGAGCGGAGAACGGAGACCGACCCGGTAAGGAAGGGATGTTCCGAAGTGGTGCAACAGTGAACTGCTTTTCTGCAGCTGATAGGATTGTTCTGACAAATAACTCGAGCATCTTGACTCTTTCGAGATTTCGCCGTTCATACACTGCTGAAATGGAATGGGTCTGCAGGACAAAATAAATATGTACGTATCATCAAATCGTAGGCGCCAATAAGGTTGTACAATTTTTAACATTGCCGTCTGCTCTCAGCTCTTTGGCTCAGTAGTGCCCGGTTGAATGATCAAGCAGCTATTGAACTAACAGTTGAAGGTGCTGACAGTTCACTCTTTGATTGTCATATTCTTTTCTTCGCCAGAAGGAGGGAGCAACGATCGTTGAACTCGAGCACAAGGTAGCAAAGTTCCGAATGTGTCCCCTGGGAACTCTTACATGCTTCCAGCATGTGCATGGCAGCGAACTGCAGGAAACTTATATCGTACAAGGGCCAGTCCTTTGCCCCATCGATATCACAATGACCCATTCTGTCGCAAACATCAAAGAGTTATTCGAACGCGATCCTTTCATTCCCTGAAGCCATCAGCAAACCAAATCGGGGTGAGGTCTGGTGATGTAAGCGAGCGATTCGAGAGGGGATTAAACGCAGATGCTGGCCCTCTGTCCGAGATAACTGGGGGTTAAGGACCTCCATCAGACGTTCTGGTGCGCTTCTGTTTCCAAGACCGACGATGGGCTGACTACCGCATGTGCATGTGGAAGTAATACGTCGATACATATCTAGTGGATTCTTAGTATTTCTGCCATGTTGTGGCACTTCGTCCTGGATGCCTTTGCGATCCGCACTAGAAGTTACTAAGGTCAAGCACTGGCTTGACGGTGTGCTGCGTGGTGAAGGAATCCCTGTCTGTGAAGGACAAGTCACATTTCCCGTAAAGAAGGCCGAATACAGATGGAGACGTTAGAGATAAGATGAAGAGGACCTGCTGAGAAGCCGCTGTCCAGTTGTGAGACGATTCACCAGCTGGTTTGATAGAATTGGTTCTACATACACCCAGGTTGCAAGCAACACTAACGATAGTGTAATGGAAGATGACAAACATACAGCGAGACATAGCATGTCACTGGATAAAATGATACATCTCAAAGGCACACCATAAACCTCCTATAAATACAATTATAAAATAAAAATGATTAGGTAGAAAGGAGAAATGATTAAGCAGCGTACAGTACAGGAGGTTCAAGGGCAAAGGAACGAGTTGAGACAATGGTAGGAGCAAAATGACAGAGTAGATATCCAGCCACCTCTGACAAATTAATGCATGCGGCAGAAATGAGAGGGAAAAAAAAGAGAAAGAGATCAGAAAGGGAGGAACGAGACATGATGTAATGATAAGAACGAACTCCAGAGATGCGAGCACAATGGACTAAGAGGGAAAAATCAACATGGAGATCAGACCAGACGCTTGTTTAAACCTCCCACCCCCGATATGCATGCCCTAACCCACTTCAGGTCAGGCTCAGAACCTTTGACACCCAAGTTCGATCGCAAAAATGAAACAGGAAACTGAACGATGGGGAATAAAAATTGCATGATGTGAAAAAAAAAAAATCCAATGTGATACTCAGGAAAATCACCTTTTCCAGCTCTCCGCACCGCGGCTTCGCGCTATCCGTCTCCCGCCGCTGCGAAGGCCCACATTACCTTCGCCAACAAGGGCTTTCCATCGTTTGCCCACAGTATCGTGATCCTTGCCCATTTTTCTCGCGCAATCGTTCCAGTCACGTTTCGAAAGTTTCAGTTTTTCTAGAACAAGCTGGACCAGTCTTCTGTCGTCCTCGCTTGTCCACTCTGAGGATGAATTGGTGGCGGCGGGATCTTCTTGCGTCTCGTTGCCGGAGTCAGGACTGCTCTGTCGCGAGCTGTGATTTCGCGGACTTCTTCTTAGTCGAGGAGGCGACTGGTGTTGTGGTTGTTGCTGTTGCTGTTGTTGTGGAGTCTCCAGCGACCTGAAGTCTGATGCTTCCAGGCCGAACGGCATCTCCATTGGCATGCGCCGGCGTCGTTTCGGGGTTGTGAAGCCATCGCGCAGTCCGCTGGCGCACTCTGCGTCGCTCTCATCTTCATAGACATCCCGTCTGCGTTTGTTTATTCCACGCGGCGGCCTTGCAGCGGGCTTTACCACCCTCTGCGACCGTGTATTGGGGTGTGGTCGGATCTGAAGTGGGCTCTGGAGCCGGTCAGGCTTCGCGCGGCGTGGAGAGGATGCGGGAGAGGCGTTCAGAAGCGATTGAAGGGCTCGACATGTGCCTAGCAGACCGTTTCCAGCGATAAAACTGTCGTCTGAAGGAGGAGGCGTAGACGAGAAGAGTCGCCCAGCACCGGCGAATCGCGACCGGGTTGAGTGCTGTCGCGATTCACACGACAGCGCTGACGGGAGAAGCATGTTCTGTGCAAGTCGACGACCCCCCTGCTGCTGTTGGTGGCGCAGCGAAGATGATATGTGCGTTTCGAACGGATAGATGAGAGGGACGGTGTGTGTTAGGAGGGCGGACGCAGGGTGGTCTTGTTGCGACGACGGTGGGTGATTTTGCGCCGGAAGCGATTGTGGGCGGAAAATCGGCCGAGTTTGGTGAAAAAAACTGGTAGGCGTGTGCAGACAGACAATGCGCTTCAATGAGGCGCTTCCAGACGGGGTTGCGACAGCTGTAAGGTGGGTGAATGCAGGTGAATGATGCGCCAGGCAGACGACTGAGGGATGTTTGTTCTGGGGGAAGAGGCGAGGAGGTTGGAGTTGCTGGGGGGGGAGCGCAACGGGAGAGTGGGAAAAATCGGGCTCGCCCACTCCAAACCTTAAAGCCCGAAACACGCACCAAGCGGGACTAGTGGCAGTGGGCGGCGGGCACTACGTCCGGAAGCGGCTTAGCGTGCTGGACTCCGCGACTCTGGCCGTGGGCCGCAGAACAACACCTGAAACAGAATCTTCGCAGAGTCCAGCAAGGGAGACGACGGAGGTCAGGCTGTTCTACCAACTAAGGGTCCAAGTTTCTCTGCTGCAGGAATGAGAGCTTTGGAACGAAAACTGGATACACTGCAGGTAAGTAAGCACATGGGGGGAGTGCAGTATACTACTACTCCTCTCTGCAGTTCATTGCCCTGCTCTGCCTGAACAGATTCGGTGCGCGCAGACAAAGATTTTGCAAGAGGAACATCTGTGTCAACTGTGTGAAGGGGCAGGATTATTGTAGTGGTGCACAACTGCATGAAAGCATCAAAGGTCAGGCTGTTTCTCAACATCAGCGCTGAACTGAAAGAACTGCAAGAATGGCAGTGGATTGTCTAGGACTTGGTCGCCCCAGCGTGGTTCGAAGCGTCCTCTCTCTTCCTCTCTCTTTTTCTCTCCTCCCCTCCCATCAATGCATCTTCAGGGTCTCGCAGGTGTGAAACATGCAGGATCCCGTGGACTCTCGTCTCAAGCCTTGACTTTGCTACGAACATGGCATATCTTTGTTGATTTCTTTGTGTGACCAACATGGGGCGCGATGGGCTCAGAATCGCGGCACATGGTGCCCCTCTCTTTGACCAACATATGTTGCTGCATCTTGAGCCGTTTCAGACAAAACAGACTTTGATGGAGGGCACTCTCGATTCTCGAGTATTCACACAAGGTCAGCGCATGTTCTTCTCGCTGTTTCAAAGGCCTCCTGTCTCGCCATGTTTCAAAACGCACCTGTAAAACCTTTACAACCTCCTATACAATGATATAACACTTGGGACATACTGCCAAAGAGGACAGCATCATCAGCATCGCCACCAGCATAGCCTAATGATCCGTTGCCACGGATACCTTATCAACTTATCTAGGACCGTCGATTAATGATAAAGCGGCCGTCACAATAGCCTAAGCCCCGCATATCATTCCCACGAAACCCATCGGATCGAAGGCTGCATCATTATCACGATGGATTGAACGAATACACGGCAAGTCCACTTCACTCTCACAGTCGTCTTCGGAGCCCATCTCTACTGAGGCGTCGAATCCTGGTAGTTGGATAGGACCTGCTTGTGGTACCACAAGCTTCTTGGCTTGACATCCCTGCTCACGGGCATACCCGGATTCTTCTCGCGACCTTAATATAATCATTAATTTAGTTCATTCTTTAATTTAAAAATGGAGCGAGCAGGGATGAAAACTTGGAGCCTTCTCGAAGGTCACCCGGGCCGTCCCATGATCTCATCGAGCCACGCTGCCCGCTTCGCCCAAGCTCTCATCGAAAACGGCCACAAATGGTGCAGTGCCTGGAGTTGCTTCATTTTCGCGCTCCTCACTCATCTCGACCTCGCCATTACTACGAAGAGTAGGTGAAGACTCTGAACCTACTATCTGGCATAAAGTACGACTGTGCGAAAGTTGTCTCGCGGACTAAGTTACCACTTCATCGTAATACATCTCAGGACTGTACAAACTAAATGCAAACACAAAAAAGCCATCCTCCTTTACAAGAAAAAGGGACTAGAACAAAGGTCTCCCCTTGACTAAATCATTTTAGCAGTCTTCGAATTTTGAAAGTCAAAAACGAAAAGCCAGTGGAGAACAGAAAAAGCCACTTTACACGTTGACGCGAAAACAACACGAACGCGACGCGAAAAGGCGCGGGGTCCGCGTGCGAATTTGAGTTTGTATGTGACCGCAAGCGACAAGTCTGGGTGGGACGCGATGATCATGCGTCCTTACATCAGCGCCCCACACTAATCACGTGGAATGTACCCGTGACTCGAGAAGAAGACTGATTGCAGTCAGATTCCCAAGAGATGTGAAAAACGAGTTGGCTGTGAAGCCCTTGCGGCAGCGTTCCAGAACCTCAACGGTGAAGGATTTGAGATTGCTCATGAGCAGCGCATGAGTGCGCTTTGACCAGGCTCATGTCAGCCGTCAATGTCTGAGGGATTGGATTGTCTGTCATTGGCCACAGATCTCCGATGTAGCTCATTGAGCCGTCCGTTCGAATCATTTTCTCAACTCTGGACAGGCGTTTTTTGAAGCCTTCAAGTGTGTTTCGGAGATTTGGAGGAAGCGCCTTCCGTCTTCTTCTTTCCCAACTTGCGAAGCCAAGATATCCACGATTGCACTCGACTTTTCGGCTTTCCCTCTCGCTGGTGCCCCTGGCGTTTCTGGCCCTTAGCAGCCAATCTGGCATGAGCTAAGCTGCACGAATCTCGGGGGAAAGGACATTTGCGGCTGGTTTGATTAGAATGTGGCGATTTCAGAGAGTGCTCGGAGGATTCTACGATCGGTGGGAATGGCTCTAAACCAACCCCCTGCGTTGAGTCGTCCTGGGTACCACCTGCCTGAGAAGTCACGGGTGCAGAGAAATCGTTATACTGCATCAGACAGTCCCAATCTGTGCTGAAGTCGTGCACAATACACCCTGTGTTTTCTCTAGCAGTCCACGCCACATCAACCGGCCCAGCAGCGCAGGTTGCCATCCACTCGTGCGCAAGGGCTTTTGTTGCTGTCATACGTGCGCTTCCATCCTTGACTAGAAGCCTTTTTACAAAATCCCTAGTCAGGCGTCCCAGGCGTACCCATTTTGGATCTGATTCAAGCGAATAGAGGATAATCCCTTGGGCACGCATGACTGAAAACCCTCCTGTCATGGGAGTCGCAAATGGGTGGAGACCCGTGGCTATCAGCCCTGCGATGCAACCAAGTGCCCATAAATCAACGGAATTGGTGTAATAAGACACTTCCGGCTCCGAATCCAGTCTGAGCGTCAGAAGCTCCCTGTCACGGTGATGTCAGAAAACAATCGTTCTAGCTTTTGAGTTCATGAAGGTAAGTAGGGAAGAGAGAGAACCTACGGGGCGTTGTATTCATGGGTTCCCGTTATTGTGCGCATTCGAGGGTTCGTTGGAGAGACCCAACGCGCACAGCCGAAATCTGTTATAAACACTCTCGTATTGGCGGCGAGAGTGGTTAATAGGATGTTGTGGGGCTTGATGTCCCGATGCACAATGTTGTTGTCGTGCAGATATTGCAGCCCCAGGAGGATTTGTCGGATAATTCCCGCAGCTTCGTCTTCGGAAAGAAACTTCTCAGTTCTGCGGTTTACGAACGAGAGTAAGTCCCCTCCGGTGGCCAATTCTTGGAATATATATCTAGGATTGGATTAGCGTGTCTGCGGCGGAATTAATGGACTGATGTGAATTGAGGTTTAACTGTACAAGGTATTGTCCGTCTTGAACACTTTCTCGATTGTGACAATATTTGGCTGGCATCGCGTGTCAGTAGCCATGTTCGGGATCGAGGGTAAATTTGGCTAACAACATACATGGCTCAGGTTCCGGAGAACTTGGACCTCCCGCACGTTATATTTAACTTCGTTCTGGATGTAGCTGACTATCCTTCGCCGCTCACGTCGTCGTGCAGCCTGCTTACGCGGATCACAGTCCGATGTTGTTTTGTCGAAGTCTTTCAGCATTTGTCTGTCCTCACTCATATCGATCACCTTGCAGGCGAGTTGCTGGCTTTTGATCTTATCCCACGCCAGATGCACTGTCCCAAACCCGCCTTTGCCGAGAATCCGATTGCCGATCTCGTATTCTTTCTCGAAAAGCTAACGTTGAAAGTAGATCAGTATTTGTTCGTCTCAATAATCATATTGCAGTGACAGGCAACGACACTTACCTTCATTTCTTTCTGCCGCTCTTCGGAAAATTTCTTATGTGGTGACTCCTTGCAGCGGAAGATGAAGGCATCTGAAATTGGGCTATATGCGATAGAGTCACCGTTGCTCAGCAAGATGCCTCGATTTCCTTTCTCGATCTTGGTGCCATTCCAATACATGCCGACCGGCGACACCGGCTCGGCATAGACCAGCTGTGGAATGCTCCTATCGAAACAGTTGGCGTAAAAACGGATTAGCAGGCCAGAAGGGTTTTTTATATTGTCGTCTTGGCTGCCACGGTGAGTTAGAATCAAGTGCTGATCTCTGGGGTGATAAAGGGATATATAATGTATACGCACTCCGGCGTTGGGTCGCGCCCAAGAAACAAGTCCTCCTTTGATAAGATCTCGATCGCTATGATTCGCATGCCGGTTAGGACACAGTCTTGATGGAAATGGACTAAATACATCCACGCAGGCATACGTACATTCTGAAGGCCTTTCTTCATTCCCCGGCCGGAATAGTTCGCCAACTTGCTCCATGCTTCTTTGGTCTGAAGACGTATGTCTCGTGGTGATATTCCCAGGATGGACTGAGTGTGAGGAGGAGGAGGATGACGAAGAAGAAGACGATAAGTCTGCTGCTAGAAAAAGTGCCTGAGAAGAAGGCAGCAGATGGTGAACAGCGGTCCATAACCGCATCGACTTTGCTGGCTAGGACCGATGATGTCTGCCACTTTGGGGTTGGGGGAGGGGAAGAGGGGCGCCAAACCATGGTTACCACGTACGATGAAATATTGTATATCTCATCCTCTGTTCATCCATGGTTGAGCCAAGCTTAGAAGGAATATCACTCCGTTCTTTTGTGCGATGTGTTATTCGGTCACAACTTGAACCTGGCTTAATAGCTGATGACAGTTTATTCTTAAGGTCAACAGTGGCAAGGTTTAGGCCTATGCGTTTCTTTTGCACATTTTCTGCCCATATCACCAGCAGCTCTATTGCTTTGCGTGATATGCTCATCATGCAAAGTGATGTTACAGGAAATACTATGTTTTGTTGGGGACAAATATGTAGTTATAATATTAAGGTAATCTGACACCAACCGGAACACGACACCAGGCGGAACACTCCATATATACTCCAGAATTTAGATGTCCATATCTCAACATATACATCAAGTATAGACTTCTAATTTTTAAGGAACATTTTATATAGATAGACATATAAACTGAACTTGAAATAATTTGAAAGTATATTGCTTCATAAAAAGATGTTTGTTTATAGATAGTCACATATAGTATGATGAGGGACATATTACATAGTACTATGTAGTATACTATTCTCGGTGTTCTAAGCTAATATGGCCATAATCAGAGTCATATCTTCTAAAGAATAGAGTATATATTTAAAAGAGATGTATAAGAGCTAATAAATTCTGGAGTTTATATCGAGTGTTCCGCCTGGTGTCGGGTTCCGGGTGGTGTCGGATTATGGTACTATGTAATACTACCAACTTTAAGATTTAACTCTGGGGTTTATAGCTCTTTGCTGTAGCCTACATAACCTGTATACTAATTAGTACTGACGTTCGTTTCAAACAAGACCACAAGACAGGAGAGAATTCAGGAAGTGAACTACGCCAAAGACATCTTGGAAGTCCTACTACTGTTCACCAACTGAAGATTACAGACTCTTTGACAGGCACCAACTTGAACTGTGTCTAGCGCCGCAAGGCTCACTCTGCTGCACCACTCTGGGCACTTATGATTAAACCACAGCTTTCTCCCGCTCGCTTACACAAACTTTAGGAGCCTTTCCCCAAGGCTGCTCCCGGCGATGCTTGTCGGGTTGCTGGACAATCTGGGCGATATTTAAAATGGCCTTGTTTTCCCTTCCATTTCTGCATCGCATGATGCGCACAAATCAACGAGCTCGGCTGTCAAAGTCACGAAAGCATCATATTCTTAGTGCCTGAAAGTTACGACCCAGGCCCCGAAAAGCCAAATCTGAGTGCTCTAATTGGGTGCGACAGAATACGATTACTGGGAAGCAAATTATTGCCTCCCCGGCCACTGAACCAGAACGACGACGCGTTTCGAGTTTTGACGAGAGATATACGGGTCGCATAGATCATTTTAAGGCAATTGTGCATTGTTCGCTTGCACTGCCCTCATAGGAGTGATTGATAGATGTCCGCATCCGCCGCAGATGTTATCACCTACATCGGTGTCCCGCTTGCCGTCCTCGGCGTCCTCCCTATCATCTACACCTGTGTCCGCGCACTTCTAGTTTTGCGCTCCATCCGCAAAGCTCTCGCGCTCAATGGACACTCTGACTCCGCTGTCACCCGTGGCAGCATGATGTCCGGCATCGTCGAGGTGGAGCTGCCGCGCTGCACGATCACTCCGCTTGACCGACACAGCGACCCCGAGTACTGGAAGCTCAATCCGACGCGCTCGTCAATCAAAGGCGGATCATGGACTTTCTTTCACTGGAATCGTCTGGTCACGGGGAAGAAGCTCTATCGCATCCAGTACAAAGACGAATTGCGCGTTCCACAAGCAGAGATCGAGTTCGATGAGCTACTAGCATTTTTGCTTGATCGGGGCGCTGTACCGGACGAGAATGGATGGAATATGCTGAGAACGAGCGGCCTCTGGACCCCGACGGGAACGGTCCTCCTTCGAGCACCTGAGGGGCGTCTGGAGTCGCATTATGCGTTGGGGTGCCGGACGATTCGGATGGTGTGCTCAGTCTGAAGGTGAATTGGCAGAGTGAGTGGGACAAACGTGGTCCAGACTCGCTGCCACCATTTTGGACGAGGATCCATGAGCCTAAAAAAATGCCTTGTTCCGGAAATCCTGCGAAGACAGCTCATGATCTTGTCGACGTAGATGGTTGCGAGGTTGAGACAACGGGCTCGATCGATAATAACGGAAAGACGCCACAAGTAGTAGAGCCCTCATCGTCGCTGGACACCACGGAAGTCAAGGAAGGCGCTGAAGAGGAGGATCCCGAGGGAAATCTCGATCCTGAAACATCTATCCTATCTCTAATCGAGAAGAAAAAGAAAGCCTTGCCTGGTTCTGCCGGTAAAAGTAACAGCGTGCGTTTTCAGCTTGAAGGAGACACGGTGAACCGTGTCTACTTTGAGCGTGACGGCATCCTGACGGGCGACACGCAAGATATGACCCGGATTGGCGATATCGCCAAGCAGTGGTTTTCATCCGCCGTTTCAGCGTTGAGCAGGGATGAAGAATCCGGAAGCTGGCATTTTGACTTCCCATCTCACATCGTACAGTGCGTTCATAGAGACAGTATTCCGTGCGGTGTGATGGTACTGTTCGACATCCTAGGCGAAGACGACGTCCCACAGTGGGGAAGCCCCCCGCCGACTACATCGGATCCGCTTAGGCTTCATCGAAGATATATGGAAGACATCAAACAGCATGAAGTCGAGAAGACCATGCCCCCCGCACAGGCGGAAGCGGCACGACGAGCAAGAGTAAGTGCCAAGATACATGTATGCAACAGGATCATATAGAGCATTTGAGGATCATGAGAGAGTACGAGCAGAAGCGAACCAAAGAAGCTTTGGTCTCTCAAAAATTAAGTAATAAAACCGTTGCAGGTGCCTGCCTGGCCTGGCTAGTCCGGCATCAAAAAGTTCCCCAAAGCTATACGACTGCAGATCTTGCACAAGCTGCGGTCTACCTGATGGTGCTGGACCCCGGCGAAGCCACGATCATCTCCGAAATATGCGATCGATGGATGATCTGGAGCCAAGCCAGCGGGATGAGCCAGGCAGACGTGACGTTTGTGCGAGAAAAATTTAGTGTCCTTCTGCTATGCCTCTGCTTTAGTCTACACCATCCAACTTGCTGCCAAATCACCGATCAGGGTATCGACCGACATGCAGGAGTGCCTCAATGCGTGGAAGAAGGTCCGGCTCGGTTGACCTGGATCGGCTTCAAGTTTGCGACCTCGAACTTGCTTGCATCCTTCGTATTCGTTCCTCTGCTGCCCTTGCACGTCTCTCTCTTTCCAGCTTCATCCTCATCTCTGGTGTCATGCCCCTCATCTCCTCCTCTCTTTTCTCGGCGAATGTCTTTTCAATTGCTGGTGCCAGCGTGCGACCAGCAGGCTTCTTCTTCTTCTCATTTTCTTGCCTGGCCTCATCCTCCTTCCTCAAACGTTCAAGCTCCTCCTTTCGTCTCTGCGCTTCTACCTCATTCGCTGCCTGCTTCTCACGTTCCGCGCGGCTATCCGCTTCTGCTTTTGAGATCGGAGGGGGAACATGCGCAGCGTCCCAATTCCAGGCTGATTCACCCAGTTCGTGGCGGGCAACTCTGAACGCATCGCGTGTCGCCCGGTCACCGGCCAAGTCAAACGGCGTCTTCCCTTCTGCGTTGACACAGGTTGGATCCGCTTGGGTCTTTGTAAGAAGTGCAGTGACAATTGCAGGGGAGCTGGATGCCGCGGCTAGGTGTAACGGTGTGGGAGCACGGTGGTTTTGTGGTAAAGTTGGAGGGTGGAAGGTGAAAGAAGGGGGTATCGCATTGTTCGAGATGTAAGATAGGAGCGCAGGAACTTTCGAACGGCGGATCAGCGCTTGAATCTGAGACGTGTGGAGCAAGGCTTCTTCTTCCTCCTTTGACATCTTTGGTTTCTGAGTTTTGGGTGATGGTTTGGGAGAATGCGACGCCAACTGTCGCTGTTTCTCTGCTTCTCTTGCCAAGGTGCTCTCATCAAAACGGCTAATCTTAACACGGGTTAACTCAGTAAACGCTCTCATGAGCTCCGCTTGGGTAGCTCTCCGTGTGGTAAAAGGAAACCCTCTCAACCTGGGGTCATTCTGCCTTAGAGCCTGCCCTTCGTGGGCACCAAAGAGAATTCTCCGGTTAGTGGAGCCGGTTGCGCGAACAAACAGGAGCTGCGACTCGTCAATCATTGTTTTCCAGTCCCGCAGCAGTTGCCTGATTTCGTTTTCCAGCGCAGCCTCATTGTATCTCCTAAGACTCGAGCCCGCAGAGTGTGCCGGACCTTTAGAAGCGTCATTGGCAGACTGTGCACCACCCTGCTTGCGTCTGGTCGTGTATCGATGGAACGTCTTGTGGGCCAGAACTCGAGCCTGTCTCTCTTCGATTCCTCCCGCCTTTCTATGGATTTCAGGGGTTAACGCTACTATCATCGCAGCAAAATGGCCACCGCCTATCATACACATGAAAATATGAGGCCCTTCGTTGGCAACACCCGAGTCGGAAGTATTGGCACTATTCCTTACTCGCCCAGGTGTCTGCTTCTTCCGCAACGAATCAACCAAATGGTCAGGCTCCTCCTGTTCCACATTGGTGAAAAGCCCTCGATAGATTCCCAGGAATGTATTCTTTTCTAACAGAGGGCTTGTAAACCAAAACAAAGGCTGTTTCCCAGCCCCGTTCTTCGTTCTCGCCAGGATCTGGTTGACCTCTGTCGGCGAAGGCGAAATCTTAGCCTGTTTTTTCAACAGTGCTGTAAGGGTTGAATCCGGGTCCGCGTGGTCCTCTTCCTCGCTCCCATCCTCGTCGGATTCTGACTCTAAATCCGAGCCCGAAATTGATTCATCAAGTTCTCCGATGGCCTTGTTGAATTCGGTCTCTGTCAGCGTTTTGGTGCCCCGCAGACGAGCTTTAAGGTTATATTTGTGATGATCCGACCGGGCGTGTTCGCGCTGTTCATCCACGTTCTGATACGAGACTTGACAGAGAGAGCAGTTGGTCACAGTGGAGATGCCGTTTTCCTTCTCTGCAGGTTCGAGGGAAGAGGGCTGGGTAGTGCTCAGATTTGTTATCGTCGCAGGAGCTTGAGCATCATGCTTGGTCGTCAGGGATTCAAGAAGCTCTTTTGGTAGATCATATACTGAAAAATGCTACAAGTTAGTCGAGTGGTTGCTCAAATTGCAAAATGTATATATATTTCTATCGTCGCACATACTGCTTTGCGGGAGGGGTTGCAGGCCATATTCTTACCGTAGAGCGGACGTTTGAGAAGTTCTCCGGCCTTGTTCTCCGACCCAGCCATCGCTAAGAGGGTCCACTTGCTTTCGCGAGTATCGAATGCACCTCCCCTCTTTTCCCTATCTTGTGCTAGGCGTCTCTTCGTCTCTTTTTGAAGAGCCTGCGCTGAGCGACATCTGCTCTCTCACATCATTTTCAACAGAAGGTGGCTTAGTCATCATTGTCACTCTGCATGACCGCCACATGCCAATGCTTGAATCAGGCTTCCATGACTCTGACTAGTACTGTATCCGTAAATGCGGAATCTTCGACGTTCAGAGTCATTTTCCGTTCACTGTACTACTGAGAGAATGTGCAATCATTCTGATGGCATCCCAAGAGTAGTAGTATCTCCTACACAGCACTACGGGTATTGTACGGAGTCCTCCATCCTAGCACCCTTGCAGTTGGTGGCTTATCGGACTTTGTATCGTGTTGACCTTCGACTCAGAACTACGTCACGCTTGGTGCCTGTGCTGCATTAGTAATCATGCAAACTCGGTCGCCAAACGAGCTGGATTTCAAAGTGAATCCAATGACGGACGAGACGAAGAATTCGAATTGACTGGCAATCGCACAAAGTCGACAGATTCTGTCGTCAGTCATACCAACCCCTGTCTAGTCTTCCGTGCAACCAGAAAATGGCTGCTCATGGGGGCTTACAGACGGTACTCGAAGTTCCATCCTCATCGTCTCCCCAGAACATTAATGCCTCCGCTCTCTTTTTGGCGGGAGGCCGTTCTCAACCCTTTTGCGGCGATCCAGAGGGTTGGGGCCCCTTGAGCCCTACCAGATTCGACTTGACGCCGTGCTTTCTGGACGTCTGGGTTTCACTCGTGGCCCTATGGGGCTTGATTGGCGGTGCTGGTGCGCTCTGGCTGTTGTTTAAGCGGCGCACACCGCAACCGGTAGGCAAGAACTGGCACTTCTATGCGAAGCTGGTATGCCAACCTCCATCCTGGAATGTTGTTTTGTCGTTTTGAAAGGAACTCGATGAGCTGATACATGAATACATAGGCAATAATATGCGCCCTCATCGTAGTGACCGCCCTGCAAGCATCGCTTCAGATAGAAACACTACGCAGCGCGTTCTATGCGGATTTTCGCTTCTGGACGACGATACTCGTGCTGATGTCATTGGTAGTGGTCTTTGCGGTGCAATACCATGAACATTGGAGGAGCAGGCAGCCAAATGGCGTCGTTCTATTCTACTGGCTGCTGTTGATCATTGTCTCCGCTATCAAGCTCCGCTCCCTGGTTTCCCGACACCTTCACCAGCATCGGCTGCCGTATTTCGTCACGTTCAATGTCGGTCTTGGCCTTGCGATATTGGAATTTGTGCTAGAGTACTTTGTTCCGAAGAAGCAGAGTGCCTACGATGCTCTGGGTGCAGAAGACGAGTGTCCTTACGAATACGCTGACGTGTTCTCCGTGCTCACGTTCTCCTGGATGACTCCTTTAATGAAATTTGGCTACAAGAACTTTCTCACTCAGGATGATTTGTGGAACTTGCGCCAGCGGGATTCCACTCGCACGACCGGAAGTCAGCTAGATGAAGCATGGGCGCGCGAGTTAGAGAAGAAACGACCCTCACTCTGGCGTGCGCTGTTTAGGGCATTTGGCGGACCGTATTTCCGGGGTGCTTTGATCAAATGTTGTAGTGATATCTTGAACTTTGTCCAGCCACAGCTGCTGCGTCTCTTGATCACGTTCATTGATTCCTATCGGGGAGATAATCCGCAGCCTGCCGCTAGGGGTGTGGCAATTGCCCTCGGCATGTTTGTGGTCTCGGTGTCGCAGACAGTGTGCCTGCATCAGTACTTCCAGCGAGCCTTCGAGACCGGAATGCGTGTCAAGTCGGCGCTGACCGCCATGATCTATTCAAAGTCACTGAAACTTTCTAACGAAGGACGTGCTTCGAAAACGACTGGTGATATCGTGAACCACATGGCGGTGGACCAGCAACGTCTATCTGACCTTGCACAGTTTGGGATGCAGCTGTGGTCGGCTCCATTCCAGATCTTCCTCTGCATGGCCTCGCTATATCAACTCTTGGGATGGAGTATGCTTGCAGGGATTGGTGCCATGGTTCTGATGATTCCGCTGAATGGAATGATAGCTAGGATGATGAAAAACTTGCAAATCAAGCAAATGAAGAACAAGGATCAGAGGACCAAATTGATGACTGAGATCCTCAATAATATGAAGAGCATCAAGCTGTACGCTTGGAATACCGCTTTTATGAGCAAGCTCAACCACGTCCGCAATGACAAGGAGTTGAACACACTTCGCAAAATAGGCGCTACCCAGGCGATAGCCAATTTTACCTGGTCATCAACTCCGTTCTTGGTTTCTTGCTCTACCTTTGCTGTGTTTGTGTTGACAAATGACAAGCCCCTTACTACAGAAATTGTTTTCCCGGCGTTGACACTCTTCAACCTTCTGACTTTCCCGCTTTCGATCCTCCCAATGGTGATTACCTCGATTATCGAAGCCTCCGTTGCCGTAAATCGCTTGACGGCGTATTTCAGCGCTGATGAAGTACAGCAAGACGCTGTCATACGTCAAGATGCCGTGTCCCATGCAGGTGATGAGTCAGTACGGATCAGGGATGCGACGTTCACCTGGAACAAGTATGAAGATCGAAACGTTCTCGAGAATATCAATTTCAGCGCTCGAAAGGGAGAATTAAGTTGTATCGTCGGTCGTGTTGGGTCTGGCAAGTCATCTCTTCTTCAAGCCTTGCTTGGAGATTTGTGGAAAGTTAATGGGGAGGTTACCGTCCGCGGCCATGTTGCATACGTCGCCCAACAAGCGTGGGTCATGAATGCTAGCGTGAGAGATAACATTGTCTTTGGCCACCGCTGGGATCCACATTTCTACAATCTCACTGTTGAAGCATGTGCTCTCCTAGACGACTTCAAAACTCTGCCGGATGGTGATCTGACTGAGGTTGGAGAGAGGGGTATTTCACTCTCTGGTGGCCAAAAGGCTCGCTTGACATTGGCCAGAGCAGTATATGCCCGTGCTGATGTCTATCTCTTGGATGATGTCCTCTCGGCTGTTGACCAGCATGTCGGAAGACATATCATTAACCGAGTCTTGGGTCGGAATGGGATTCTTTGCGGAAAAACACGCATTCTTGCAACCAATTCTATCCCAGTGCTCAAGGAGGCCGACTTTATTGGTTTACTTCGCAACGGGACAATCATTGAAAAGGGTACATATGAGCAATTAATAGCTATGAAGGGAGAAGTCGCGAACCTGATTCGTTCCGTTGCCAGTGATGGGGAAACCGATTCCGCTGATAGCGGTAAGGAAGATGACAGCCTGAAGAGCCCGCAGTCTTCGACCATGATCGACCACGAGGATGAAGAATCGGATTTCTCGGAGCTGGAGGAAGCACAAGAGCGTCTGGCGCCTCTTGCACCAATCCGAAGTGCCGGTAGCACTGCACGAAAGGACAGCTTCCACACCCTTCGACGAGCTAGTACAGCCAGCCCTCAGAATGTACGAGGTAAGATCTTAGACGAAGAAGGTGACGGTGCTCTCAAGAGTAAGCAGACAAAAGAAGTGGCAGAGCAAGGAAAAGTCAAATGGAGCGTCTATGGCGAATACGCAAAGACAAGCAATCTTTACGCCGTTGCTATCTACGCTATTGCCCTGCTCGCTGCTCATACAACGCAGGTCCTTGGCAATTTCTGGTTGAAGCGATGGTCTGAGGTTAACGAAATCGAGGGACGGAATCCCAGTGTCGGAAAATATATCGGTATCTATTTTGCATTTGGCATTGGCTCCTCCGTGCTGGTTATCTTGCAGACTTTGATCCTCTGGATATTTTGCTCAATTGAGGTAGGGACACACGGTCGTAAATTTTCCAAGACTTGACCCAAAACTTACGTTAACTTTATGGTAGGCTTCTCGAAAACTCCACGAGCGAATGGCATTTGCCATCTTTAGATCTCCCATGAGTTTCTTTGAAACTACGCCTTCTGGCCGCATTCTGAATAGATTTTCAAGGTTAGTAACGCCCAAGCAACGGTGTGATCCGGATTCCTAACATGGTACAGTGACATTTACCGTGTTGATGAAGTGTTGGCGCGAACTTTCAATATGGTGAGTCTTGTCTTTATATATCAGAGTTCAAAACTCTGCTAAAACAGGCCGCAGTTGTTCGTAAACACCGCACGTTGCGTATTTACACTGATCGTCATTGCCATCTCGACGCCATTGTTCTTAATCTTCATCGTACCTCTCGCGCTTGTTTACTTCAGCTATCAGAAATATTATCTGCGGACATCACGAGAGTTGAAGCGGCTCGACAGCGTCAGCAAGAGTCCTATTTTCGCGCATTTCCAAGAAACACTTGGAGGCATATCAACTATCCGAGCTTACCGTCAGCAAAAGCGTTTTGCACTGGAAAATGAGTGGAGAATGGATGGAAACCTTCGGGCGTACTTCCCTTCGATCAGTGCAAACCGATGGCTCGCAGTGCGGCTGGAATTCCTCGGGTCGGTCATCATTCTGGCAGCGGCTATCCTCTCGATCCTGTCAGTCGTCACCGGCAGCGGATTGTCTGCTGGTATGGTTGGTTTGGCGATGTCATATGCGCTCCAGATTACTCAGTCGCTGAACTGGATTGTTCGGCAGACGGTCGAGGTGGAAACCAATATTGTCTCAGTGGAGAGAGTGCTAGAATATGCAAACCTGCCAAGCGAAGCTCCAGATGTCATCTTCAAGAATCGACCAAATCTCAGTTGGCCGTCTCAGGGGGCTGTGAAGTTCACCAATTACAGCACAAGGTACCGGCCCGGACTTGATCTGGTGCTCAAAGACATCAATCTGGACATCAAACCACGGGAGAAAATTGGCGTCGTTGGACGGACAGGCGCAGGCAAAAGCTCTCTAACACTGGCGTTGTTCCGTATCATTGAAGCTGCAGGAGGCCAAATCAGGTAATCTTTCTAACCCCACTCGCACGGCTGAACCAAATCCGGGGGGAGGGCTATTGACTAACCTTTTTATTTTGATAACGCGGTTGTAGTATCGATGGACTCGACATTAGCAAAATCGGCTTACTAGACTTACGGGGTCGCTTGGCAATTATCCCGCAAGACGCGGCTTTGTTTGAGGGAACCATTCGGGACAACCTTGATCCTCGCCATGTTCACGACGACACCGAGTTGTGGAGTGTTCTTGGTATGTTTCGCTACGCTCTAAGATTCGAGTAATCCGATCTGGAGATCTAGGTGGAAATTAAAAGATACCTATACCAAATCGCCGACACGTGGGTTGTTACTTGTCAGTGACTGACATGGATTGATCCTTCTAGGACATGCAAGATTAAAGGACTTCGTTGCAAGGTTGCCTGGGCAACTTGACGCTCAGGTCCACGAAGGAGGTGAGTCTCGTCCCTGTTCGACGCCAATAGTTTGAGTTGTTACCATGTCTCAGATGGCCCAAAATCCAGACTCAGGCTTTTACAGGGCTGCTTGCTAATACTGGTTGTGATTCTCTCTTCAACCAGGATCCAATCTCAGTCAAGGCCAACGTCAGCTCGTGTCTCTAGCTCGAGCACTCCTCACGCCGAGCAACATTCTGGTGTTGGATGAAGCGACGGTAGGTTGATGAAATTACATTCCCGCTTTGAGGCATGTCTGAAGTTAGCTGATCTTTGATCGCTCCACTTCCCAGGCTGCCGTCGACGTCGAAACCGACGCTCTGCTTCAACAGATGTTGCGCAGCAGCATCTTCCAACACCGCACCATCATCACGATCGCACACCGCATCAACACGATCCTTGATAGCGACCGTATCGTAGTTCTCGACCGGGGTCGGGTGGTCGAGTTCGATACACCTGCTGAGCTGATCAGGCGAGAAGGACATTTCTACTCACTGGTGAAAGAGGCGGGGCTTCTTGATGGCGCGAGCGGTGTATCATCGTCAACAGCAACGCAGTGAAGCACATGTTGAATTATGCGGCCAAGAACAAAAAAAAAACGGTTATGAAGCAAGCGCTGTGACTGAGTCAGAGCAATTTTGTGGTCTTTTCTGATTCGTGTGCACATAGAGATGGGTGAACAAAATTTCCAATTTCCAATATAGCACTTTCTTCTCAAATCCAACGAGGTCCGTCGATGTCTTCCTGTCAAAGGCGCTTGTTCGGTTTCCCTTTTTCGTCCTGCTCGCTTTCTGTTGACTTGTTCCCCTCCCCTCATCCTCGCTCGGCGGGGCCCGGCTGTGAGCGCATGCCAAGCACAAGCATACTACGAAGTTGGCACGGACCTGAGCTTTTGGCAGCTTCTGTGGTCAAAACCGTGATGCCCTCCTACTCGTCTGTGTATTCTGCAGGGCCATCCCTGCTTGCAGGAATCTCATTGGTACCATTGCGGGATCCGACGGTACCGATCCTGCCGGGGGTGAGATGGCAGTCTCCTCTCCTTGGCGTCACCCGCTGGGACTGAAAAGCAAGATATCGAAGCCTCCCAGCTCGCAGTCTTCGTAGTAGTTGGTAATCGAGAAATCTGGCAGTATAGCGAGTGCATCATTTTCCAATCAGTTGGAGAAGCCTGGCGTCCACAAGATCCAACAAGAGAAGTGAATTGCCCGCGGAAATGCGAGACTCAGGATTGCACGGTTCGGGAGGAGTCCGTCGGGATGGGTTAAGAAAAAGAAAAGCAAAGGCGGGCGGGTGATCTGGCGTGATGATTACGTGTGCTCTTGGTCGGATGTCAGTTGTTGGAGGCTGGAGATGACATTTTTTTTTTTTTTTTTTAATCTACTTACTAGTCAACCCTCATCGATACTTCGAAATTTCGTATGCTTTTTGCTCTTCGATTTCCTCATTGCACTGTACTATTTCAACCATGTCCCTGCTCATAATTGGTACTGACATACAGAGGAGTATTAAGTTACTATTTATCACCAGTCACAAATGTCGTCTCACTGGGTCGACTGTGGCGAACCTTTGATCCACCCCCCGGAAGCGCTAACGTTTTCCCCCATCGTTTTAGGCCCACCCGGCACAAGCTCCCGACCCCACTCAGCCATGGGGCAGTCTCGTCCCATCGCGTTATTTCCATCCCCTTCAGCTGCCCTCATAGCACTGCTCCTCCTCCTGTATCAAATCACTGTGGAAGAGAAGTCATTGCCGAGTACGACTAGAGCCTCCGCTCCCTCGGCGAAGCCATCGGTGAGTGGGTCCCCCAGTGCACATGAGTACTTACTATGTACAGACAGACATAGTTACTCGTCGGAGGATGGAGAATGCATTGTTCATAGCGGCAGTACGCAAGTTAGTTTAGAGTGCGCATCCGAGCGATCATCCGTCTACTGTAGATGTTGCTTGTTCTCACTGCAGTCGAGGCTGCTGCACAACCAGATCAAGCACTCCTCTCATTGTAGTATTCATGTACTGTAGCGCTTGCGCAGACTACTACTAGCACAACTACTGGTATGGTACATACATAGTATAGATGTTGTACTGGGTGCTCGTAGAGGTCCATAATGAGTGCCGGTCGTTAGTGGTAGTTGTCGTGCTCAGTTCAGGTACTACATACTAGGAGTAGACCATACTATGAACTGTATACATACAGACATATTTGTATGTCCCGGGGATGGCATTATTCCATCTGTATCTTCTGCACATCATGGAATGTGGTCCAAGCTCTGGTCCCTTCTTCGGTCAAAGTCCTCGCGATCAACGCTGGGCGGCGCCCAAAAGGGGGTAAGCGGTTGGCCAGAAATAGTATATAGTGCCAGTACATGAGCTCATACTAGTCTACAACCACATAGAACTACTTTACATGCTTTCAATGTCCATCGGGCTAAAGAGTGTGACAAGAACGGCATCGCACAAAGTGTTCCCTCTTAAAATCGCTGACGACGATGTTTGATGTGAAGCAAAAATCCGATCTCGTGCTTTGCATGATACTACTGCATACTACATACCTTGGCATCTGTGCTTGGTCTGAAGCCACGCAGTTATCATACTCAAAAGAGAAACCAGCCATGGTTACCTCTGTACCGGGTCCTTTTCAGCGCCGGGCGTGCAGATAAGCATACATATTCCTATTTAGGAAATCAAACGTTGCTTATGAAGAAACACTATGCTGTGAGAGCCTCCATGTACTTCATAAATACATGCATCATCTTTCAATTGAACACTGTCGTGATTTGGGGTTCTTTGAATCTCTTGCAGCAACAAATCTGTGCAGCCTGCGCGGGTTCGATAGTATGTTAGCTATGTCTGTACATAGTATGTCGTCACTGGAACCTCAGTTCTGCGGTTGACAGGACTTCATCGATGTATGGTATGCATTTGACAGCTCATTGACTCCTTGCTCCGCGCTGCTGTACACCAGTGGACGAGTTTGGGTTGGTATGAGTACTACTACACAGTAGTATTCAATTCCATGTGCCGCATAGAGCCCTATTGTTTGCGCTCACAATAAGACACCCAGAAAGCTGGAATACCAGCGTTCCCCCTTTGAGAATGAAGAAGACCATGTGATTGGACCCATCCGTACACGATCTGCGTCTGGTTCATTTTGGTCCCTGCGCTACGCTGTGCCGTTGGAGAGTCATTTCCGTGCCGCTGCTGGGTGGTCGCGTCGTGTAAGCGCCTCGTCCACGGGAGTTCACATCCGGCAAGAACTCAGTTCAAATGAGCTCAATAAGCCCGGGACCTTTCCATGTGGTCATCCCGGAAGAGCTGGCATCTCCAAATGCGCTTGTTGACTCCGACCATTTGTTCACGGTTTGCTTTTCCTGTTCGGCTCAGCAACCATGGATTCTGGCCGCCTTCCAGCCTGTGGAGATCTGAGCCGTTGTGTCGGGTCCTATGTAACATTCGATCTGCCTGTACCCCGTACTACGACGACTAGTACAGTGGACTACTACGAGCACTGTCCAGGTCTCCGGGTTCAACATCCACGCTGTGCATGGGTTCAATGGGTTCGCAGCGCCTCGAAGGGGTATGTAGCACTAGAAGTAGTAATACATCTACTACTACTCTCATAGCGCATAGTAGTACCAGCCTACTGGTACACAGTAACAGGTACTACTATGTATGTGCTGTTGCAGGTGTAGCCCTACATAGTACTCCACGCTACTTGGTTGTACTCGTTCTCCGCCACTGATATCTCGTGGAAAACACGCGATCACCGTGAGATTTTGGATGGAACTGCACCAACCCCCGCGATTCAACCCCAAGCGCTCTGATCAGCGACTCTCCATGTGCAGACAACGTACGCGCTGCCTTTGATGAGTTTACGGCCGCTTCCTCGCGTTAGTTACTCTAACACGACGTCAATGATGACAAAATTCGAGTTCAACACCGCTTCAATCGGGTTGACCTTGCTGAATCCTCACTGCCATGCCGCGTACCGTTGGATCCCCGGCGGCATTCCGACATTGAGGTTGGTCAAATGAGTGGTACTGGCAGAATCAATTGTCCTTGTTGAAGCTAGCCTATATAGGCAAGCGATGCCAAGCAGCCTGAGCAGAGTTTTTCACCTCTATCCGGATGTAGAGTTAACCCTGAGAGAGGGAGAGATTATGGTTCTTTAGTCTGTTGTTTCGAAA
>FQSS02000773.1:18434-58579 GCA_900128795.2 Malbranchea cinnamomea | reverse complement strand
GGCGGACGTGAGGTCAAGATCCCAGTCCATAATCGGAATCAAGTGGAATCCTTCATCCCAGAGAAAACCGCGTGGGAAGAAAGGTCTTGAAGGAACGCTAGTAAAAAGTTCTGCGGGGTTATCTGGAACTGGCTGAGCCCGCGCACGCGCTTCGGCTGCTTCTTCCCAAAACCCTTCGGTCTCTTCTTCATATTCTGGAGCGTATGATCGGTCCACAATTGAATCACCGTAAAAATAGCTGATTCCACCGACCAAGTTCGAGAGCATCGCTTTCGAAAAGTTAACATACTTCGCAGAGTCGAACGGTTTTAGGCAAGGAAACACTTTTTTGAATCTGTCTGAAAAATTCAATGACGTTTCTTTTATCCTTTCACCCAAAGATTCAGCTGTGATGACATCAGTAATTATAAAAAACACCATAACAGAAACAGGAGTAGACCATACACGTAAGCTTTTCACTCGCAGATCCAGAGGAAAAGAGAATATCGAACTAGGACCACATCAGAGATGTACGATGGACCTGCAAGAAAAAGGGGTACGTACTTCAAACGGTCCCTGGAACACCTTTTGCACCACATGTGTGTTGCCTTTAGCCGGCCGATGTGGAATCGTAAATAATTGCGCTGGAGGTGGTGTATTCTCGGCGCCGTATTTCTGAATAAGTGCATTGATCTCTTGCTTCATAACAGAAAATGCGATGCCTGCTTGCAAGCACCTTTCGTCAACAAACCGTCCCACACACAGCTCCACAGAGAGAGACAGCAACTCACTCTTTCCATGCCATAGTACCTCGGACGGAGCTGTGACACTAGAAACCAGAGTCCTGTCGAGTGGCTTATCATCATAACTGGGGTGGGAATGGGAAGGATGGGCGTTCGTCTTTGGGCCACTGGTTATATCGATAGTAAAATGACCAAGATCTTCTGTGTTTCCGGTAAGTCTGACATTGCTCTTGAAGCCCAGAGGATCAGGCTCGCCTGCCACTTCCAGATTCCCGGTGCCTTCCAATGCAACATAGAAGATCAAGGTAGTAACCTGGTCGCCAGATGCATCAGGACGCGGCCGTCCCTTTATTCTGGCACCCCAGCTGCCCCCATGCGTTCCACCTGGAACCTTTATGAAATTAATCGTGAGGTCAAGAGTGTTTCCGGTATCGTAAATCGTCTCCTGGCCGCCTTCTCGGATATCGTACTCGTCCCAGCCATAGCCCGCCATTCCTTCATGTTGTTCACAAGTATAACGAAAATCTTTGGAAAGAAAACTTGATGTTAGCTTCAGTCGCCGTGAGCAATCGAAGCAAAGAGAAACCTATCACCTACTCCCTTGTGTGCTCTGAAAATCCTCGACCTTCGCCCAAAGTAAGCCGGTAAGCAGACTCCTTGGAATGCGTGGGCGCACACCAAAATAGAGGTTTGAGCGATATGGACCCCATAACAGAGATCTGTTGGACGTCCTTTCAGCCTCATTTAGTAACTCTGAAATCCGCTCATCAATCTTTGGCTCTGTGGCTTGTGCTCTCTGCAGTCTGGAGGCAAAGGTTATGGTCAAGATGAAAAGCCATAGCAGTCGGAGCGAAAGCGCGTGCATCTTTTGCAATCAAACCATTTGTTCTCAAATGGATCTCACACTACCCTACTAAGGTGGTAGCAGCTCCAAGTGTAAGACGAAATGCCACTAGGGGTACGGAGTACTTTGTTTGTACATACGTAGTAGGTAGTGGTAGTAATATTAATAGTCTTTGTCGTCATGAATAGGGTGGATGAGATGTCGCTGACGTAGCAAGTTGACAATCAAGCTCGAGCAGTGGCCCAAGCTCCTGTTTTTTGTGCATCCCCACTACGGTCCAGTTGTTAGAACAGGTAAGTTAATACAGTAAAACCTCGGTATACTAACGAGTAGCTATATAACGAATCCTCGTTATAAGGAGTAAATTCGATTGCACCATTCAATTCGTTATATCGAGGTTTTACTGTATATGCAGTCTGTACAAGGTAATGAACTCTACAAATGAACGTTGTAGACACAGCGAATAACATTTGAATGGTAGACAGAAAGTTTTTGATCCGAGATATAATTCCAAAGATACGGTAGTATTCAACATCTCGTATTTACATCACAGTACTACTCCTGTGTGCTCTAGCTATCAAGCTTCGGCTGGGTTTTTTATAAATCGCCGGGGATCAAGGCTATCAATGTTCGCGCTTTTGGCCCGTCCTTCGAAAACGAATTCGCTGATGAGCTTTCCCGTTCCCGGGGCGTTCTGGATACCCCAGCAAGTGTGTCCAGTGGCGAGGTAAAGGCCTTTGATACCAGTATGTCCAATAAGAGGTCCGCCTCTGCCAGACACGTTCGGCAGATAGCATGCTTGCCGAACAACCTCCTGACCCTCTCGTAATTCACTCGATATGGCGCCAAGGGCGTCGATTATTTCCTGGCATCTCGACTGGTCTACTTCAACATCGGCTGTGGTATCAGGAAGCGGTACAGTGGTATCTCCTTCACCGCACGCGTAGACAGTTTCGTCCGGCCTGGCGTAAATCTCAGGAGACACGACCTTCTGGCGTCTTCTTGTCGAACTCTGGCCACTGGCAGGAAGGACGATGTTGGTGAACAGTGCGTAAGCAGAGACTGGGCGTGTGGGTCGAACCACGACGCTATGAGCTCGGAGAGCCTCAATTGGAGCTTGATGGAACACCCGTCTGGACCACGGGCCGGCAGACACGATCACTTCCGTAGCTCGCATGGTCTCTGACTTTCCAGTGGCTTTGTCGGTATAAGTGACTGATTTAACACCATCGGCGGACCAGTCAATATTGGTGACTGAGCCGAGGATAATCTTCGCGCCTTTCTCCTCAGCAAGTTTGGCCATCGATGTCGTAAATAAGTAGGGATGAACTTGGGCGGTCATCCCAGGGCCACCCATATCTTCGTAAGTTTTCAACGCTCCTGGATCAAACCAGTCCAGATCCTCAGGTATTCCAGCTGCTTTCAAGGAGCGCATGGCGTTCTCACTCCGTTTCTCTAGCGACACCGCATCAGGCCCCCTTGCTCCAGCCTTCTTTCCCTGAGCTTCGGCAAGGACTTGGCCGCAATTAACTTCCCTATATCCCCACCTGTCCTTGCCGCCATGCTCTTTAGCAAGTTGTTCGTGTAGCTTGTAGCTAAGGGGAACAATATTGCTTGGATATGCCCATAGTGCGAGGAGTCCTCCAGCCTTGCCCGAAGCACCCCCAGCAATCTCCGACGCCTCAAGAATTGTCACATTATGCTTCGAAGGATCAAACGACGGATGTCTCGTTAAAAAGTATGCCGAGCAGCAACCGATTATACCGCCACCTGAAAAATTTCTGTGTTAATTATGCTGAGCACTTTGTACAAATGCCCCAATTCGTGTGTGAGGGGGAGCGATGGAAGTGTTTTTTACCAATGATGATAATATCCCTTTGGTGCTCCGTTGTGGCCATTGTAAGCCAAGAGACCCTTTGAATAATATTTTGCCGAATGGTGTCAGTGAGTTATGCAGACAAGTTGAGATGGAAACCACTGCACTCAGTTGTTTCTTTCATGAGTGAATTCTTGCAAGTCACTAAGTGCTGCAAAGTAAACCCACATACGTCAGAACTCCATTTCCCCACCATAGACAGAACAAGTGTCAACCCTGCAAGGCACATCCTAAAAGTGCACATTATAAAATGCTTTGAGAAAGATTGTATCATGCTATGCTAAAAGTATTGAAACCGGAACTCCCATAAACCCATGCATCACTGTCCAACTATTGTATGCTCTCATTGCAGCAAATAAAGGACAATCATAGTAGGGCGAATTCAGTCACTTCCCGGCGCTGAGAGGGAACAACAAAATCCCAAAATGAGCTTATCTTGTTGGGCTCAGTGGTCTGTTGAAACCGCCTACACGGTTCATATACTGCCGGTATTCTGTCTTCTTCTCCTTCCGAACACCGTAGATATTATTCCCTGGTACCTTGGTATTTTGGGTGCTTCTGAACGACGTGAATCCCATCATTTTGCGCATTTGTTGTTCCAGATCAGCTTCTTCCTCGCTGTCGCCTAAGTCCATGTCCTCGACGGTGTCATGTTTTGGGTGCGCTTTTGACTTGGATGCCCCATTCGTCCCTCTGTTATCATCGCGTGATCGTGGATCCTTTTCCGCCTCTCTTCGATCCGATTTAGGTCCCCGTGGTGGTGATCGTGTTCGTAGTTTGGTAGAGTTCCGTGCCGGAGATCGAGATCGGGTCGGTGATCGATCACGGTATCTGCCAGTCTTTGGAGGGTAGTCTGCGGGCATTCGGTATTAGATCACATGTGCACCAAAGCAATCGACTAGCTAACAGGGCCGAAATGCACTGACCTCGCCGTGAATATCTCTTATCTCGGCTGGCGCTTCGTTCCCTGTCACGCACACCGCGCCCATCCCAGTCGGAGTCTCGGCGAGACTCCTTCACGTCACGTCCCCTTCTATCTCTCGACTTGCTCCTTCCTCTTCTCCTATCTATCCTTTCTCGTGAACGTGACCGGCGCCGTCGGTCATCCCTCCAGTTGTCCCTAGAATCATTTCTTCTGGTATCTTCTCTTGGTGTACCCTCTCGTCTAAGAGTGCCGTCAACTTCATTCGGTGCGCGATCTTCAACTCGAGAATTTGACTCGCTCAAATCCCACATTGTTGAACTGTCCGTCCTCCTGGCTCTTTTGGCTGGCGGTTCTGCCATTGTGAGCCTGTTGCGTCTCGTCTGAGTACTAGAAGTACTATTGAGGCGGACTGTACAAGGCAGAAAAAAGAATCTTCAAAATTAAAATGAGTTGGTTTTCATATTTCCTTGTCAAAAATTTCACAACAGCAAAATAAGAAAGAAGAGCCTAAGACGGCGTTGGAGCAGCGTGTCATGGACAGGAGGAGCTCCGACACTGTTGCGCATGTCAATTCTGAGAATGAGATTAGGCTACGGCTGGCAGCGCGAACCACTGGTGTTGTCTTGTTCAAGCAGCTTCACCGAACCTCCCTGCAACAAGTTTAGTATTTCCAAAACAACCAGTTTCTACCACCTCAATGAGCTAGTTAGTAGCTGTTGTTGGTTAAAACCACAGCATTTTTTGATGCCGATTTTGTTTGAAATCTAATTTTAAATGGCCGCCAATAATGCCCTCCGCAAGCATTTCGCATCGCCGCACGCATAATTTGCTGTTGGCATCTAAGCTGCTTAATTTACGAGATAGCGCATCACCATTGACATTGATTTTAGATTCTCTAGAACAGCCTGCTGCGCCATTGCTAAAGGAGTACATCCGGAGGGCGAAGGTATCTAGTGGTTCTCTTACATATCCATTCTCACCCTATCTTGGACCTGGCTAACCCCTCCCCTACCAGCTGTCCAAAACGCATGTCACCTATATCTCCTTCGACACTTTAAAACGTCCCGATGGCGTTGACACCTTTATCCAAACGCGACGAAAGAAACTGTCGGAGATTGCGAAGGAAGTCGTGGGTTCTTATCCCTCCCCTCCTCAAGCAACGCAAACCCCGCCAAAGAGTACATGGCCCCCCAGTTTCCCCTCTTGAACCTTGTCCTGTACCAAAATATCTTAACTGACCCTCAAAGGTAGGATGCCTTGTAATATTTGACTCTCTGCACCCACTGGTCTCACGCAAGGGTTGCGAGACCCCGACGAATATTCCAATGTATATGAGTTCCCTCCTCGCCCCAATGAACCCGCACTTGCAGATATGCCTCCTTGCCGTATATCATCAAGATGTTGCGGTGCAGCAAAATTTCCACGCCTATTCACCGTCTCCTCTGTCTCTGTTTACATACCTCGCGACTACTCTCATTACCGTTCACTCCTTGGCCCATGTTCTTGCCCAGAAAGCTGCGAGAGACAGAAGTCAGATAGCCCCTTTGTTTGGCCTGGCTGAGGAAACAAGCGGAATAATTATTGGTAGAGTCGATCAACCCAAAAACTTGGCTGGAAATGTTGGAATAGTGCTGGAGATGGAACATCGGAGGAAGAGTGGGAGGAGCATCACCGAATGGTACTTTCTACCGTCTTCATCGAGATACCATGCACAGCAGGCAAAGGAAGTAGTTATTCTTCTCCAGGACCATCCACTTTACCAACAGCAAGAGGAGCACGGCGGAACTCAGTACCAGGAATCATGGGAGCCTGAGTCCACCTTCGAGTTAGGCTTAACCGAGCGGCAACGACGGGAAAGGGAAAATGTCGTGCTGCCTTATTTCGATGCACAAAAAGGCGAAGGACCTGGCGAAGGTGGCCGGATTCTTTACGACATGGGCGAGGAGGACGATTTTGACGAGGAAGAGGACGACATTTGACCTTGTTTCCACGCCATCCCACAACAGACCAAGAATGAAAGTTCAGCTTTGCTGGATGGGAACCGATGCCAACAGTACTTACAGTCACGAGAAAGCCCATACCGACAGCTTCTTCTGCAAAGCGCGGAAACAATGTCGTTACACAGGTTCAACTGTATCGAAACATATGTCCCCCGGTCCAGACTAGACTTCCGCTATGCCTCTGTTGGCAGCAAGAAGAGAACCGGCGGACAATGTTACACGTTCCTGATTTACTACCAATTGCAAAACAAAACAGGGGTGTATCATTGTTATACTGTGCCATCCCTCTAAAAGAACCGCCACCAAAGCAAAATCAGAATGACGAAGCCGACGGCGCCAAAAGGCCCATACTGCCCACTGGGTCAACATTCTGTGGATGTATAAGTTTGAAAGAATACTCACCTGCTTTAGAAGCAGTTCCCAGTTTATTCTTACTGCTGCCTTGCGATACTTTCGACTGTCTTCCCTCAACCTTCCTGACATTTCCCCCATGCGCTCCAAGCTATCACCTCTGTACAGGAGATCCTCGATATTTTTGGTCATAACTTTGGTAACATCCCGAAGTTCGTCGTTCAGTCGGTCCAGGTTGGCGGTGGCGCGCGCGTCCTGATATGTTTTCTTCGTGCGTTGAATGAATGTGTCGAATTCAACAAAAGCATACGGTCGAAGGTTGGGAGAAAGGTATTGCGAGGCAGGATAGGTCGTGGTAAATTCGGTTGCGAGGTCTTCCAGGTATGTGAAGGCTAGTTTGCGGGGATATGTGCGGTCTGCGACACATAGGAAACATATATCATCTTTGATAATGTAGCTGCCGCTAGGTAAACCACTGTGTTATACTCATTGGCTATTGACTCGCAAAGCTTACTGAAGGTTGTACTGTCCAGACTCTATGCTGGCTTGTTTCTCTGAATTACGATTCAGGCGACGGAATATAATCTTAGCTTGGGACTTGATCTCTGAGAGCTCTGCTTCTGCCTATTGACGACAATAGAATAAGCGTCAGTAAGATATCCACCAATTGAGCAGAGAGAACCAGTGAATAGAAAAACCCACCTGCTCATCATCAACTGAGGCCGCTAGCATGAGGCCTGGCATTCACTCATTAACCACTTGGCCATCTTCTTTCTGCATGGGTATCTTTCTCACCCACCATCAAGCCGGGCGATTTGAGTTGACTTGACCATTCTGAGCCTCTTTTTTGTCAAAACCTGTTCCAATCATCCAGCCTCACTTGGAAAAAAATCGCAGAATCCCTTCGTACCGTGTCTAGTCAAGCCAGATCGTCATTTGTCTTGGGAGCTTCTACCCCTAGGCACGGCCCAGCGAATCATATGGCGCGAACACGGAAGGCCAAAGCGGTCGAAGTTGGCAAAATGGCTGACCGCCCAACATTAAAGTAAGTGCAACGTCAAATTCACGAATACCCTGGAGCCCTTGAGCTGTCGATGGTGCGAATGTGGAATGTTTTAGAGTGGCTACTGCACTATACGGCTCTTCGCGTGCTGAAAGAATCTGACTAGTATGGTTACTATTAAGGCGACGTTCCCCTTGTACTTCTGGTACAGCATCGTATGATGCCTCCAAGGCCTCAGTGCCCACCACGTCCTCAAAGAAAATGGCCTCGAATGGGGTTAAGAAGGCTACCGTAAGACGCGGGCCCGGAAGACCCTCGAAGAGAGACCGATGGGGCGAAGAGTTCGTGACCACCAACTCCAAATCTCCGCTAGTGAACGTCGACTTGGTGGTATGTTTCCAACGATTCAAAATGGTACTTTAAGAGCAACGAAGCTAACAGCAAACTAGAAACTCTTCGCGAATCCACACGCATGGACCTGTCTTGAGGAGGAAGAAAAGAAGGAAATTCTCGCTTTACTTCCTGACCATATTCGTCCCGAGGCTGATCCCGAGGATCCTAACCCAATTATTCCCTCGCTGTCGCAAGAATTTCTCCGTTACTCCAACAATTGGCGAGATGGCATACGTCAATATCAGCTGGATCTACAGCAAGGGAGGTACGATCCGGAATGGCTCTCCCATGCAGCTCAGGCGATGGAGGAGAGAGCGGCTGGAAATTTTGATAAGTGGAAGGAGGAACAATTTGAGGAGTTTTGGGGGCAGAAGCAAAAATTAAATTACCGCGTAATTGCGGGGGAGAGCTCTAAGGTCAAGCTGGTGACGTTGATTGAACATAATTGCGTCCGAGTAGGCGATGTGTGGAAATACTCCAGGACATTCAAGAAAGGTTCCCGGCGGGTGCTTGTCGAAAAGGAAGTAAAGGTATGTCATTCATTAAAGTCATTGACTTTTCCATTGACCTAATACCCGAGCTACAGATTATTGATTCAACCGAATCCTCTCTCACCTTTGCAATACCACCTGGCACGCGCGTCTTCCTGTGTGGCAACATCGATGAGGATGCAAAACACTTGGAATACCCCGACAGTGTTGCGAATTCCTGCAATTCAGCTCCCAACCCCAATAACCCTGTTGAACAGTCCCTTGAATCAGCCACCAATCCGTCCGAGAACACCGATATTGCGTTGGAAGCAGAGACTTCCAACCGTAGACAAGATACAGTCAGCCTATCTCTTTCTTCTGCCAATAGTACTGACGGCCATGCTTCCATACTGTCAAACCGTGACGACCCAGAATTCGACTGTAGGGCTAGAAAGCGAGATACCGTTTCCAACCATGGAATAAAGACCCAGGCTGAGCCTGACACTGGCGAACCAACAATACCCGATTTCCAGAAGATGCATCGTCGCGATACGCAAATTTCAGATGATATGTTTTTGTTTGAAGACGGATCATCTTCGCTATCGTCTGTGCCATCGAGCCCTGTTGCATCTATTTCAGGTCTCGAGGCATCCGCTACCATGCTCCAAGAGACTCCCGAGGAACAGAAGTTGGGTGTTCTGGCCGACGTTACTAATCCAATTGGCGGGGATAATGTGGCAATGGACATCGACATTCCGAAGAATGGAGCCCAACGTGAAATGAGAAGAACCGCTACGAACCGCCAAACCAGTGGAGATGCGACTGAAAGCAAGGGCAATATTAAGGACGAACCCGTGACGTCAACCTCGTCCGAAACAGCTTTCGCTACTTCGTGCGCTTTAGACCAAAAGGGCTCTCACTCAAAGAACAACAGCACACTGAAGGATATCATCCTAAAAAATGTCACCAGTCCCCAGGCCTTGGGAAATAAGATCCTTGCCATTGATGGACGTATCACTGATCCTCCTAACGGCAATGCTTGGAAGGAATTTCGTTGCTACAGAAATAACCAAGACATTGGAAGTCTCTGGGAGATCAGGCAAGAATGGTTCGTTCGCCAGCAGTTTTAAGGTTCGAGGTCCAGATTGTGCCAGTTCATTTTTTCCTTTCCAATTCCCTTTTCTTGTTGATTGGGAAGGTATTTAGGAGATTGTGTCTGTTATACACAATTCCTTGAATTTCTTGCTTTGGGTGTTGCCATTGGTGTTACAAATTCCATTCCGCACTGCATCGATGTCCGTTGTATTTACCCGAATTTTCAATAAAATAAAGGAGACTAAGAGGACATTTGACTTCAGAGTTGTAAGAAAGTGTGATATCCTTCGAACAGATAATGGTATCCCCTTGGCACGCATACTAGGATATCTCGACGCCATATTGTACTACAGGTACATAGGAGCACATTCTCAGATCATGATTTGACTTGAGCAGCGTTATCCTCATTTACCACCCTCATCGCGTTCTCTTCGCTATTAATGTCCACGGCACAGCTGCAAGAGATAAAATCCTCCAGCTCTTCGCTGACCGTCTTCAACTTTTCCTTTACACTGGCTACGCCTTCGGACCCAACGATGTGGCGCGCAGGTGGATTTTCATGTCCTCCGATAGCAGTAATCGCATACACAGTCTCTTCAGTCAAGGCATCCAGGTGTGCGTTGCTGAGCGGAGGGTAGAGCGAGACAATATAGGGCGCGGAAAGGGGCATATTCGCATCCAGATCATCAGCTGACTCGTCTGGCTTCCCGCTACCCGGCGACGAGTAAGATTCATGTGAGTAAGGAGAAGTCGTAGCTTCCGAGGAAGGATATAAGCCATCTACCGCTGGGAGGTGTGAGAGGATGCCATTCAGTATACCGCGAAATAGGGGTGCAGGATTTGTCGTCCGGGAATAGGCTGGATATATGGGGGGCACGCTGGTAACTAGATTGGAAAGGATGAGGATCTCGATACTGCACTGAATAATAGTGACTCTGATATTGAACGGGGCGACTTCGTAAGCCAGACTCTGTTTGGGTTGTTAGTGAACAAAAGTCCTCAACAGCAGTTTTAATAAGGAAGAGCATCGGAGTGAGGAGTACATCGCAGAAACCTTCAAGTGCCCAGCCTGCGGCACAATATACACCTAAGCCGGGCGTTCCGATATGTCCAGCTTGAAGTTGTCAGCTGGGTCACAACAGCTTATAGGGCGTAAGACACATACTGATACCACCTAAGGACAAGATATGGCCAAATCTCTGTCTACGCATATGTCGGAGAACTGCCTTGATTAGATTCACAGGACCGAAGTAGTTCGTCTCAAATTGGTCCTTTACGATCGTTCGAGTTTGCTCAGACGCGGCGAGCTCTTCGACAGAGCCGATTGTTGCTACAGGCCGATTAAGCTAGGATCCATTGTTAAAATCAAGGGAAAGAGCAATTCCGAGAATACCTTGGCTGGTGCAACAAAGAAGAACATCCACCCTACCAAAAGTATGAATGGCGGCAGCCACAGCGGCTTGACATTCGCTCACGCTTCTTGAAGACCGAACATTATATCAGCAAGGCGATACGCTCGATATCCCTGCCCCGAAAAAGAATCCGCACCTGATATCGAGAGTCACCGGTTTCAATCTTCCTTTCCAATCACTTGCAACAACCTCTTCCAAGAACACTTCAAAGTCGGCAGTGCGCGGGTCTTCCCGATCAGAATTCGGATGTTTGACCCCGGCCACCACATAGTCGCCATGCTCTAACAGCTGACGTGTAACCGATATTCCAATAGGCGAATCTCCTGACGATAGAACCCAAACCCTTGGGCCATCGTGTGGGGGGAAGTGTGAGGCAGTGGGGTTGGAGGAGGTTTGCTTGTCTGCCATCTCCTCTTGCTTGTTACCGTGCAAAGTCGACCATTGCGACCCGAGCTGCCAGCAGTCACTCGGCCAGTATGGAGCTAAGCGCAGGCAGAAGCTAAGAGGATATCAGGAAGCAACTTGGCATTGCACGGCATCACAATTGCCAACAACGAGTTGTTCAGTGTTCGAAACGTGGAGGATTGCATCATGGAGCTTCGGGACTAAAAAGCGCCGAAACTCCGAAGCGACCACTTGAATCGAGTCCTTTCATCTCATTCTCAACTGTCCTGGAACGATTTTCATCCAGCAGGGAAATTGTCATCTTGGGTCAACGCACCTTCAGAAGGACCCTTTTTTCGTTCTAGCAAGATGCCGGAGCAAAGACCGCAACGGCCACAGAGGGAGGAGCAGCCGAGCGTGAGTGTATACCTGGTTAACTTAGCACATTGCTACGTGACCCATACTCACAGCTTATCTCTGGTAATATAGATTCTCAAATCCGCCCTTCAAGGTTTGGTGCTCTTTTCTGCTGTGCAGTTTGTTATTGGAAAGTTTTTTGGCCCTCAGCCTCAAGGAGCCGGTGCGGGTGGAAAGGTGTCCATTCCCAGTTTCGCTGATCGACCCGATCCTGCGTCTATTACGAATGCCACGGCCGTCCCTGCGTTTATAGCTCCGATCTGGGAAGAAAGTTCGCCTCTGGATATTAGTATCTATGTATCGACGTCTCCAGTTCCTTCGTCGTTGAACGTGGTTCCAAACGAATACAAGGTTTTAGAGGAGAAGAATTTCGCTGTCGGGGATTTCGACGATGTCAGAGAGATTTCCACCACCTTCACCGTTCCGCCACAGGTCCAGAATAATGGGACTCTCTGGGCGCATTTCTATATCGCTCTCGCTGGCCATGAGCTAGATCCCAGGACTAAGGGATACAGTACTGAAACTGCCTATCACTTTGCTCGACCACTAAATCAGTATCTTCCAAAAAAGAAGGTTGCAAAACTTAAAAACCTACTTGATTCTTCTTCTCCCGAAGAGCCGGAACCTGTGGTAGAGTCACCAAAGAAGGTCGAAATTGGGTCATTCTATCATCCAAACGTCACAATTTCGTTCATCCCTAATACTGGAGTCCAAAATTTCCGCATGATGCATCCTGCCACGCGGCAGTATGTGCAGCTGGAGAGAACGGGCGCTAGAGATGCCACCGGCCAGAATGGATGGTACTATCCCACTGTGTTCGTCAATAAATTCTGGCAGCTCAGAAGCCATATGACCGAATTGAACTCGACTGTTCAAACGCTCCCACTTCACATCACCTTGAACAACTTGCAGAACTGGAAATTCGGAATCATTGCCAGTATGGACGAGGGAATGAAGCAGAATCAGCGACAGGCTGCAGCTGGAGGTCCACTTCCAGCGGGTGGTGATGGAAGTGAATTTGAGATGCTCAAAGAGATTTTGTTGGACACCAATGCATATCTCTTGGCGACTACTGGCATTGTCAGTGTCTTGCACATGATTTTCGAAGGCCTTGCTTTCAAAAACGACATTGTAAGTGCATTGATGATTGCAAAAATGCGCTTTCGGCTTCGACAACTTCTTACTGTGACTTTAGGCCCATTGGCGCAAAAAGAAGGACGCTGTTGGCACATCACTCCGTTCCATACTTGGTAATATCTTCATGCAGACCGTCATTTTCCTTTATTTGCTGGATAACAGTGAAGGCACGTCGTGGATGGTCCTCGCCGGTCAAGGGTTCGGCATTGTTCTCGAGGCATGGAAGATCACAAAGACTGTGAATGTCCGCATCCGCCGGCCAAGTAGCGGATCTCGTCTCTCCTTCCTTCCCTTCCATATCGTATTTGAAGATAAGCATCAACTGAGCGAAACGGAAAAGAAGACGAAGGAATACGACGAGATTGCGTTCAAGTATCTCTACATTGTTGCGGTGCCATTGCTGATCGGATATGCGATTTACAGCCTTGTTTATGAGGAGCACAAATCGTGGTACTCGTACATCATTGAAACCCTTGTCGGCAGCGTCTACGCATATGGCTTCCTCATGATGGTCCCGAGTTTGTACATCAACTACCGTCTGAAGGTGAGTTGTACATGCGCTTGGATTTTCCTTCCCTCAGAGCATCCCGCTGATATCCGCTTAGTCTGTGGCACATATGCCTGGGAAGGCCTTGATGTACAAGTTCCTAAACACTTTCATTGACGACCTCTTTGCCTTCACCATTAAAATGCCAACCCTTCATAGGCTTGCCACTTTCCGCGATGATGTGATCTTCTTTATCTGGCTGTACCAGAGCTGGAAATATAAGGTTGATTATACCCGCGTCAATGAATTTGGTCAAGGTGGTGTGGATGAAGATGAGGATGAAGCGTCGTCTCAAACAAAGGGTGAACAAGATAAAACTGAAAACAAAGACGAGACGAAAGCCCCAAGTGACGCACGGGCTACTGGATCCTCGAGAACTTCTGCACGGAGAAGAAAGTAAATGATGGAGTGGCGCCGAACATTCAAACTTAGAATACAAATGTAGCGGCAATTATATTACAAATATGTCTTGCCAATTGTTTGCTTCCGAGTACATTGACGCAGGACCCTTTCTTTACCAGATTTTACACATGTTCCTAGACGATTGAAATTTTTGCTTCTGTTCTCAGGTATATCTTGGCAACAATGCGAGAATATATCAGACCTTTTCCTGGTAAAGACTACCAACACATGAGGATTCAGGAAGAAGCTCTCATCGTCCAAGTCTTTGCATGTCTGTGGAAAAGGTGGGGGAAGATCTTGGTTTTGTCGATGGTATTTGGCGGGAACGAAAATCGGGTTGGCACGTAACAAAAGCAGCATTGAACTGCTTGCAGATTTTCTTACGTCGCTTTTATTCACCAAGAGTATGGCTTTTTGTCCCATAATGGGGTTCATATCCCTGCTGTTTTTCAAATGGTCTTCGATGAACGACGGCGAAGAACGGCTCGAATCCCGCGTATTTCGCTTGAAAATGGACGCAGCAGGGGTTTGCAGGGTTTTTTACCAGCATTACATGGGTAACGATGTTCATGGTCAGGAAAACAAAAGCAGGCAGGCTTCCTCAGCTTTCGTGATAGTTTGTCAAACGAGATACTGAGCCTCAGCTGCTCAGTCTATCAATCCTCCCACCGAGGTCTTCAAATTCAGATTGCAGGCGGGCTTGACCACTGAAAGGGTGAGGACAAGTGCTGTTTCCAGCCCCTAGCTTGGCACTGATATTGTTCTTCTGTACCCTAGTGTTTAAAAGTTGTTCGGTCGTGTCACCCCGGAGAGTAATACTGTGCAATGCACGGTGTTGCCACGCTGTCGAGAGTTACCACACAGGGTAGTTAGAGTTCATCGCTGACAAAAATCAGAACTCCGAAGGGGGTTATGATTTTATTTTTTCTGTGAGTTATAGCAAGCTGCATTATAAGGAACTAGCAGGCTCAACCGTGGAAAAAGGATATGGTCTCATTGGCTGTGGTCACGTAAGCCCTTTGCGGGTTGGAATCATGGTTTCGTTGTAACTGTGACACTCGTGTTGTCGAAGAAGCAGATACGAGACGTGGCATCCTAGACAGGACGCCATTGCAGGCCAAGCTTGCATGGATGACAGGACGGACATTCGATGTAGGAGCAGCGGAATACGTAGGTAGGGGAGCCCCAATATCAATTGGACCTCGATCCAGTAGACGGCGTTATATGGGGCTCTGGACTAGTCGAAAGCTAAGCGAAGCGTTGAGTTACTGTTGTGAATGGTGAGAGAATGTTGCAGCACTCTTCGCAATCTCCAGGAAAATATGCAGAATCTTGCAGCATATCGGGGACAAGTGAACAAACAAGGAGCATTCAACCTGCAAACGAATTCTTCCCAATTGCCATTTTAGGTGCCCAGGCCCTTTCCAAGGTAAATTGTGGTGACGGCCGCGGAAGCACCCCGGTGACGGTTGTACCAAAAGAGATACGATTTTTAAAGTCCACGGGCTTGAAAACTTTTGAAAACTGGAGTACTGAGGCAGCCAGATCTCAGTAGACTCGAGAAAAGGAAAACATTGGGTTTCCGCTCCCCGCGGAACAGAGCTATCTTGTTTCCAGAGGGGATGCAGTGGGAATATATAAGTAACCATATTTCGACGCATTTAGCTTTCTTTTCCTTGTAAACATTGTCTTTTCCCCAAATCGTTTTTCTCCAGACTCAAACCATCTTTAACGACATGAAGTTGGGCATTGTCCTCAGCCTTGGGGCACAATCCCTTTCTGCAGCGATCGAAAACTGCTGTGGTGGTAGGGTGCCAGAGATATATATATAGATATCGATTGGCCGTTCAATCTTCCAGAGTTCCCCAGAAGCACTTGGGCGTTTAACTTCTCTTCTAAGCGTGAGCTTGGGGAGGAACCTGAACCTGTTCCTTTTCCAAAAGTAGTAACTTGCCGGCCGGTGGGCCAAACCCGGACCAGGTGAAAATTATTGGAGTAACATATGGAGGAACTGGATGTCCCTTTAAGAGTGTTAACACCCTGTTGTCAGACGATAGGACTGTCATTACTCTTATATTTGACGAGCATGTCGCAACAATTGACCCGAACGACAAAATCGAGGAAAGTCAGAAGAACTGCCAATTGAACATTAGCTTAAGATACCCTGGCAGGTTTCAGTATTCGATCCTGTCAGCAGAGTACCGCGGCTATGCTCGTTTGGAACTGGGTGTCACCGGCACGCGGAAAAGCACATATTACTTCTCTGGCCAGACTGAGCAGGTAGGGCAGTGGATCCTCCTTCCAGTGGCATTTCGCACTGTTGACAAGAGTACGCAGACTAGCACAACAACGACCTGGAAGGAGTCAATGGACAAGGACTATCTCCTGCACGACGAGGCTCCGAGCACATCCACTATTTGGTCACCCTGCGGTGCAAACGAGTCCTTGAATATCAACACTCAGGTCCGCTTGACCAGCACGAACAGCAAAGCCACTGGCATCCTGACTAATTATTCCTTGGATGCCAGTTTCCGGCAAAATATCCACATTCGATGGAGAGAATGCAAGCGTTGAAGAGTTTTTCTTTTTTGCCCAGATCCGATCTATTTCAAACATGAAATTGCCATTTGAGCATTCCGGGAGGTTTCGATGCAAAGGCAGGAGCATGGCAGACACTCGCATATCTGGGAGGGAAATAATTGGGGATTTCTCTCCACATTGTTGCTCCTAAAAATGATTGTATCAACTCCTTTCACTCACAAAACTTCTTTGTGATTGCGTTTAGCATCAAAAGTATTTCAACAGCCAGAATAGTAGAAACCAGCAGAATCCCTACATTTATTTTCCAGCATTGTACCAGGTAAGAGCAATGCCATGTTGTCCTGAAACGCAGTCGCCAAGTGGAACATAGTACATAGTACTTGTAGCACTGTCAGCGTTCGAGTCTGTTGGTGCCTCCTCGAGACAGTGAACCGAAGATCGCAAATAATGAGATTGGGACTTGACCCTCTCACAGGATAACATGGGCAAGAAGAAAAGTAAGAGTCTGATGAAGAACAGGAGTAGAGAAGTCTGTACGGCAGGAATACTAGTTGCACTTAACTACTCCCTTTCTCTGCCACGAAGTCTTTCTCGTCCAAGGTTGGGTTTGTGTCACGTGAACTGTCGGCCATCCTGCATCCTGCAACTCGCCAAGACCCAATGTCGCGTCAAATCTGATTTCGCGTTGTTGTGACAAGAGCAGATATTAAGAGAACTTTTGAGTGCTCTGAACTAAGGACATACCTTGTATACTAGATTGGTATTCTATCTTGCTGGCTTGTATTAAGTGAAGTCCGTCTTCTCCATACCTTTTGATGAGGTCTTTGGACTTTGTACCACTTTCTTAGCATTGAAGAGCCATCTCATACTCATTGGCTTAACTAGTGGGAATCAGATTGAGGTAGTTAAATATACTACAAGGTACTACCTACATACTGAATAGTATTATTCACAAGCGATGTGGCACGCTAGTCGTCATTTATTTTATGCCGGGCAACGGTGAAGAGAGTTGGCTACATGTCGGACGCTGGATACCATGGTAAGCTGTCAAAAACCTCCCATGCAGTTGGAGACCAGGTTTAATCTCACTCTTCTGGTTTGCAGCGGGTGGAGGACAGCGATGGAGCCTGGAGGATGCTGTCAGCACTCTTAAAGACGGTAAGTCTCTTACCAATCGTCTGCATGGAAGAACTCCCTGACCGTAAGTAGTGGCCCTCGTTCCTGCGAAGCAGCGGCATACAAGCGTCGCGGATTTAGCGACGACAATCGCGTCTCATGCGTTTGAATCTGGCATTCCAGAGACTTTACTCCACCGTCTGGTCGGCATTGTCGTGAAGCCAAATTGTCTGGACCAGAGTACCATCACAACCATCGTCAAAAATCTCTACCCATCGAAGAAAGTGTCTTCAGACGTAGTTGCTAAAATTGTCTGCGCCCTTGGACCTGGGAAGACCAAACCATCCCCAGCAACCCAGAATTTGCTGTTACGATGGCTAATTCTGGTATGCGAAGACCTGGAAGACCCAGCCTATCTGTCGAAGCTTTACTCAGTCTTGTTTGACAATCTCGATATGATCAGTCTTCGCCGATCACTCTGTCATTTGCTCTCCATCATAACGCGGAGGCAGCACATTAAGCCATTTCGCATCCGCAGGCTGATGGAACTGATTCGTTATACCGGAGATGATGAGAAAGAGCTGTTGGGCCTGTTGCGTGTATTTAAAAGCTACTACTCGGAAATCATTGTTGGTGAAACGATGTCTAAACGGCGGGCCACGTATCTCTTCAAACACCCCGACCTTGAATGGACAGCTCACATGCGACACCTTCAAGACAAAGGGTCAACTTCAGTGGATAACGCGCACGATAAATTTCGAGTCGTTCACAGAGGTGGGGTGAAAAGGAGCCGCATTGAGGTCGTTATTCCACTTGTGCAGACGTCAGGACTGCCTCGTGGCTTCAGCTCTCTCGAGGAACTCCGCGACGTCAAAGACTTTGTGAAGAAACTTGACAAAATCGAGTTACCGAATCAGATAGCTTCTGCATTAACGGAACCCTTGGCCCAGAGATATCTGCTCCTTGTCAATAAAGAACAGGCCTTTCAGAGGCTAAACAGCTGGTTAAGAAGCTTTTTTCAGGACGAAATGGATAATATACGGACGTATGACCAAGGCACTTCAGAGTACCTCGAGTATGTTCTTGACGCGTTGGTGGGCTTTGTCAGGTATACAAAGGTATGTGTCATTGAAGCCACATGTCCAGTTATATCAAGTGAACTCGCTTCTGACCGGCAGGGCAGACGCTTCCTCAAGCAGCTGATGAATTCATCCGAAACTATCTTCCGTTTTGGGACGGTTACGATAATCGAGAGGCGATCCTTGGTTTGATGGAGTATATTCCATTGAGTGATTTTGATACCCTCGCGGGAACTTATTTCTTTCCACTTGAATCCGCGATATTGGATAATACAGTAGGCTCGAAGACTGTTCTCCTTCGCTACTACGTCTCTCTCATGAGACGCTGGGGCACCATAGTCCGATCTACCGCACTTCAAGCACCCCAGCCTCCTCTGCAGGAGCTGATATCCAGAATTGAACTCCTTTGTTTGGCCATGCTTGAAACCCCACAGGAGCCTGGTCGTCATAATTCTACTCAGGAACGGTCAGTGGAGCTTGCCGTGCTTCACTTCTATGTGGAACTTTCTAAGCTGTATTCCTTTGCGGCTACGAATGTCAATATACGGATGACAGCTCCTCTCTCTCAAACGATCTATATCCTTGCTTTCGTTCCATCCCTATGCAGTGTTTCGTTGCTAAGTGCAACCATCGGACGGTACAAGTCGTCCTTTGAAGCGTCAGTGGTGGCAAACTCGTCCGAAGACCCTTCTTCTCCCAGAAAGCGATATCCGCCGGCTGTGGTCGATCAGTTTAACGGTTACGTGATGGACATATGCAATTTACTTTGGCGAAACCGTGCACTCAATCACGAGGACCCCAATGCCAAAGGCTGTCTCATTCCAGCTCGAGTGACGGAAGCTATTACTGAGTACCTAAATGATTTGAACGACTTAACTTCCAGAAGAGGAGACGACGCTGAAAAATATAGATTGCTGCTAGCTTCTTTATTTTCGTTTGGGCACCACGTTGCGTTGTGTGGTTTGGCGGCCGCATGCTTCAGGGACATAGAGACCCAAGCCGAAGCAGAAGGGAAGGCGCTCTCCGTGCGACTTGTGAGACCAGTAACGCAGAAGGCATTAAATGCCCTGGAAAAGGATGGCGGCGTTAAGGTTACTTGGCAGGAGTTCAGGCTCAAAATGTTAGATTGGCTTGATGATAGGGGGTCAGAAGGAATTGGATCGTTGATGAGGGTAACCATGAAAACGCTGCGGAAGGGATGAATGCACAAAGTGTATTGTACAGGAGCATGGTTTCAGGGCGTTGCGACTGATAATCATGAGCGGGTATAATTGGTATATATTTCCTGGACACTGGGATCTTCACGGATACTTTCCAATGCTTCTTCCACTTCCTTTAGGACCTCTTCTGACTCGATTGTAACCATGGTGTCTTTATTCGGATCCCATATGATATCTGCGCTTTCAACTTTTAATCCAGTGGAAGCGGACAGTACGTCCGCGACCTTTTTTGTATCAGTGTGCTCTGTAAAGACGATAAGCCGCCCGTCGCTGTCGGCATCCAAGTCAGTCGCCCCCGCATCAATTGCACGCTCGAGGTAGTCGTCTACACTCAAGCCAGGTTTCTTTTCAAATACTATCTTTCCTTTTTTCTCAAAGAGAAAGCTCGTAGGAGTGGTTGTCCCTCCATGATCTTTAATAATGTGCCGGATTTCTTGCAACGCTCGGCCCTTTTGATCTGTTAAACATTCAACCACGATCGCGACGGAACCAGGCAGCATTGCTTCAATTGTCAATGACTCTAGAGGTGCACCACTTGTTGACAACCCTTGGCCTCTAGCAATAGCATTTTCAATCGTCGACTTGGGCATGCCGCACCGTTTAGCATTGGCAATTGCAAGCGCGAGTCGGGGGTTGTCCTTCGGATCAGGGCCATGATCTTCACCAACTTGTCAGCATCTATCGCACCTTGCACGAACGAAGAAACAGAAGCGGGCAGTCAAATAGAACGTACATTTTGATAGATTCGCAATCTCCTTGCTCAATACTTGGCGTTCCCTACTCTTGACTGCATCGTTCTTGCTTTTGTCATGCTTGATAGTGGCCCAGTGACTGTGTCCGGCAGGTCGGATCGGATTTGAGCTAAATCCACGACAACCCCCGCATATCCATGGCTGCGCGGGTCGAGAACCACACAGATATCGTCGTCCAAGCACGGTCGCCATACGCTCTATGCAGGATCCAAGGGTACTAGGAGAGTTCGGTAGTAGTACCGGATGAGACGAGTTGAACGTCTGCAGCAGGAAACCCATCGGAATGGCAATTACTTTAATCCGCCGCCGTCACGTCGACTTCAAGGTGGTTTCATCATTCACAAGTAGTTTCTCGAGGGAAGCAGGCAGCGTTGTTGGCCAGTGGTGCATTTCTTTCGCCATTTGAAGAAGAATATCTCAATTCAGTTCAGATTGATGAAGGATCTAGGTCGATGTCTACCTCAGATAAATCTCACACGCAAACCTCTGCTCCTGACAATGCGACCTTTCCCCGAAATGAACTTGACGTTACCAAGCTCCATGCCCTCCCGTCCGAGCAGCAGGAACTTTACCTCCTGACGTTCACGGCTGATCTCGTGCAGTCAACGGCTAAACTCAGCAAAGATGAATTGGTATCGCAGCAGAGATTTCTGACCCAGGAGCTGTTTAAGATCGTGAAACTCTCTTCTCCCGCACCTTCTCGAATCATTCGAAACAACATCGGGAGATGTTTCGCCATTATATTTTCCAAGGGAAATCGGACCGATGTCTATGACACGGTGATGGATTTACTGGGGATACTTCAGGCTGGGAAGAGTGAATTCGACCTGAAGACGAAATTTGCTGCTGTAGTTGCTCTGGGAGAAATATTTGCGACTGTCGGGGAGAGCATCTCTGGCAAAGCGAATGCAGTTTGCAGCGCATTGCACAAGCTATTGAAACAAGCTCAATATCATGCGGGACTCCGGAGCTCGATCTTTATCGTTTTTAAAAAAGTTGCCGGTGGAATTGGATCTCCACTGGACGAAAATACTGCCAGGGATGTCTGGAAACAGGCTCGCAATGCTGCTGTCAGCGACAAGGCCATCACCGTTCAAGCAAGCGCTTGTCTTTGCCTTGAGCAGTTGATTAAGACAACGAATTACTTTGCAAATGCCAATGACTTTGAGCACTTAAAGTCGACTATATGGAAGGCTATCGATAGCCCGAGCCCAGCTGTTAGGCACGCGGCCGCATCTTGCCTAGCTACTACTCTTGTCAAGTCCTACTCCGCTTCCGGACTGGATCCAGTACCAACGATTCGCCGTCCAAAGAAACAAGCCAAGAAGCAGACGCCAACAGCTGCCACCCAAGAAGATGAAAGCCCCGAAAGACCTCAAACCCCGTCGGGAAAGAAGGCCGAACTCACATTATCATTTAAGCTTTCCGATATCTTAACGCAATTATCATCGCAGTACTGCCGGACATCCACAACAAACAGGGCCAGGGCTGGCATTGCCGTGTGCTACAAGCTTGTTGCTAGGGGTTTAGGTAGTAAAGTCGCCGAAGAGAAGTATTCGGAAATCGCTGGACATTTGCTTACCACACTCTTGAACCATCCCACAATTACCCATAACCGATATCGTCTTCTTACTACTCGAAAGTATGTCAAGCATATTCTCGAAGACACAGTGGGTCAGGAACTGTTAGGAGAGATGAGCCGGCTGAATGCGGCGAAGTACCTTATTAACAGCATTCTTAAAGACTACCCACAAGTGCTTGAGGAGCGGCCAGAGCCAAGTAAACACACCCTAACGGGTGCTGTGAGCGCGCTGTCATCAATCATATCCTCATTGGGATCTGCGATATCGTCCCTAGCAGACGGTTGCCGCGAAGCTCTGCTTCAAGTTATACAACATCCCAGCTATACTGTGCAAATTTACGTTGCTCATTGTATGCGCAACTTCGTTCTCGCTTGCCCGCATTATCTCCTCACCTGCGTGACAGTCTGCATGAATAGCTTGAACAGAGAGATCGGCCAACTGTCGACCCCGCGGCAGTCGACGAAAAGATGCTTGGGATTCGCACATGGGCTGGCTTCTATGCTAAGCACCTCGCGCCTCCAGCCGCTTTATGGTTCTGTTGATGTGTATTCGCGAGTTTTGTCCCAAGCTACCGAGCTGTTGAAAACGAGTAGCAACTCGGAGTTACGTATCGCCAGCACACAAATTCAGGTTGCGTGGATCTTGATCGGTGGCTTAATGCCTTTAGGCCCGAGTTTCACGAAAATTCACCTCCCACAGCTATTGCTGCTTTGGAAAAATGCACTTCCGAAGCCGCTGCCCAAAGACAACCTGGCCCAGCGAGGTCCTCTGGAAATAAGTTTTCTAGCTCATGTCAGGGAATGCGCCTTGGGCTCCATACTTGCGTTTCTGGAGTTTAATAGCAAGCTAATTACAGCCGATGGTGCAAGGAGAATTGCTACAATGCTTCAAAACACGGTCGCTTTTCTGAATACTCTTCCTCGACTGAAATCTGCAGAAGATATCTCTCAGCGCTTATCGCCTTCGTTGCAGCTGGTGGACTACACAACAATGGTTCGTCGCCGAGTGTTGCAATGCTTTGCGAAATTAGTGGCTCTTAACCATCCTAACCTTCCTGATATATTGTCATCGTCGAATGTGTTGGGATTGGCGATATCTTCCTTTGCTGACCCGGATGTGGTCTCAGCCAATCCCCTAGAAACGTCAATCGCAGGTTCGCCGGCCAATTTCGAAAGCCTTTGGGATTTAGATGACAATTTTGGCTTTGGTGTGACTGGCCTCGCGAAGGAGTTTGCGAATCAGGCATTTTCAGGACGGCGATATGGTCATTCTCCTTGGAGCTCATATGAATCGACAGATCAAGCTATTGATGATGCTGTATGGCCCCCACGTGCAATGTCGCTATATTCGATGCTAATATAACTAGTTAATGTCGCCTCTCTGTCAAGCAAGGGAACACGACTCCGTTCTCTTATACTCGAGCAAGGAGCAAGATTGCGCTACTTTACCAGATCCCCCTTCAACAGGAGTGGTCAACGCAGCCATCAATCTGTTTTCCGTGACACTTCCTCTGCAGACTCCAAAGGTTCAGGAAGGTAGTGTCGAGCAAATCGCTACTTTGCTGTCCACACAGAGCCTCAATAGAAACCCAGGGCGCAAGGCCGCAATGACGGTGAATATTGCTGTGGCATTACTACACACTCTCAGAGTTGCTACAAGGGAAACCGCATTTGCTCCAGGAAATATGAAACATGTGGCAACCGAAAAGATTATCCAGGAACTACTTCAGGTATGGCAAGAAAAATCCTGACATTATAAGCTACTAGCTAACGAAATTGTCAGAAATTCATCACTGACCCCGACCCTCTTGTCCGTATGATCGCGTTCGAGGCAGTGGGCCGTCTGTGCAACAGTTCAGGTAATGCATTTACAAACACTCAGATTAACAATCTTGTTGATATTGTTGTCGAAAATCGTGATCCCAATGCTCGTGCTGGTTGCGCGGCTGCACTAGGGTGCATCCACGCTCAAGTCGGTGGCATGGCTGCAGGTTTCCATTTAAAAACCATCATTGGTGTTCTAATGTCTCTATGTAACGATTCGCACCCTGTCGTGCATTTTTGGGCATTGGAAGGTCTCAGGAGAGTTGTCGACTCTGCCGGGTTGACATTTTCAGCCTATGTGTCCAGCACCCTTGGGATGCTGGCTCGTCTCTACGTTGCCGATACTCACAATGATGAGGCAGCTTCTATCTCAACTTCGAATCTCGAAGCCACCTATTCCACTCCACTGGCCATTAGCCGTTGTGTTGACGCACTGATCAACGTTATTGGACCTGACCTTCGAGACATCGCCAAGACTAGGGAGCTGGTTTTCACTCTCGTTAAGGAATTTCAATTGGAGAGCGATACGTCCATGGTTGCGGAGAGCTCTAAATGCCTGGACCATCTGTCATTGTACGCCCCAAGCCACGTGGACTTTTCTGCATATGTCCACTGGCTCCAACAGACACTAGCGTCGGATAATGTATACATGCGGGAAGCTGCTGTCCGCGGCCTAAACAATCTCATGAAGAGGGATGCTGACCGGGTCATTCGAACTGCGTTCCCCACATTTGAAGACGAGCTCTGGACTGCATTTGACAATATCCCGGATAGCCGGCCCCTCCAAAACATTGTGCGCAATTGGCTACAACAAACAGGGCTCACTGACACAGCGACGTGGGTTCAGCGTCTTCAGAGGGTGTTTTCCAAAACTCGGCCCAAAAAGGAGGAGGTCACAACACCTGCAACGGCCGCACCGCCCACAATCGCTCCTGAAATTCCTGATGACGAAGTTGCTGGTTTTGCAACCACAGTAACAGATGAAAAAACCGAACCAGTGGATGATTCCACAGTCGGTCAAGAGCTACTACGATGGCAGACTCGAAGTTTCGCCATGAGCTGCCTCAGTGAGTTGCTTTCTATAGTTAACAACGAAATATTGCCAGATCAAACCATCCCGGCGGAAGAAGCCCTACAAGACAAAGTCGGAGACATCGTGCGCATGGCGTTTTCGGCTTCAACTGCAAATGTGGTTGAATTGCGCGTCTGGGGCCTGAAGATTCTCGATCAGGTGCTAAAGGTTTGTTACTTTACCGCAATACCTCAAGAAAACCCAAGTGCTTATTCATTTGTAGATGTTCGGAAAAACTCCTGATCCTGACTTTTCTGAAGCATCATTGTTGGAACAGTATCAAGCTCAAATTGGTTCTGCGTTAACGCCCGCTTTTGCTGCGGATTCCTCGCCCGAGCTTGCTTCTGAAGCCATTAATGTTTGTGGGACATTTGTTGGCACTGGTATTGTGACCAATGTAGACAGGATGGGTCGTATATTCAAACTCCTTGTTGTGGGCTTAGAGAACTTTGCACGTACGTTCTACTGCTGCAAACTTGTTGGAGGCTTCGAAGCTGATGATCTTCAGGCAACCCTGACACAACGGAGATTGGTGATCTCAGAGGCCTGAATTCCAATGCTCGAGTGATGATAAAACTCGCATTATACTCTGCGTGGGCCCGGCTTCAGATCGCTAGCGACGAGCAAAAATATTTGGTGCCTATCGTTCAACCTTACACTGCAATGCTTACTCCACTGTGGCTATCTTCCCTTCAGGAATATGCTCGCTTGCGGTTTGAGCCTGAGATATCAAGCACTATTGGCCCTGGACTGGTGTCTGACAACCTGGATGACGTCTATGCGGCTTTGAACCGGGAAACATTATTGAAGGTTGGTCATGTTCACATAACACCCTATTATTGCTTCTAGGCTGACGCTTTTTTGCCCTCAAAAAGTTCTATCAGGATTCGTGGCTTAATCTGGTTGATGCTATCGCTAGTCTCGTAGAAAAGGATAGCGACTTTGTTTTTGACGCACTCGACGGCAAGACGAAAGTTTCTACTGAAAACGGGAAAGAGCAAGATGAAACACAAGTGAACGGAGATGGTGTGGCAAGCAAGAACCAGATCAATTACCGTGAAGAGCCTGTGGCTTTCTTTTTTGTCCTCTTTGGTCTAGTTTTCGAAGCATTGGTCAGCCAGTCAAACGCGCCACAATCTCAGACGCTCGAGGTGTTGCAGGCACTGAGGAAAATCTTACATCCGTCCGTCGCTGGAAACGCAGTTTATCAGGATGCTGTCTTTTCTGAGACCATCGACACCCTAGACAGACTGGTGATGACGAAGGGGCATGGTATTCAAACGGTTATAGTTGAGATTGCGCGCAATCTTTCACTCCACCACCAGTCCGCAACAAGAGGCGAATCCCAAACCGAACACCTCTCAGATGACATTGAACAACTCTTCGAGCTTGCACGGAACATCATTCTTGTTTTGGCTGGCATTCTTCCCAACTTAGGCGAGTCCTCTCCCAACAGTCGTCTGAATATTTCGGACGAGGCAATCACTCTCATCCGATTAGCCTTCTCCTCCCTCGTCGACGTGACATCAGTGTTCCCATCTATCATTCGCGCAGATCTACATGCTTGCATACTCCATATATTTATCACGATGCTTTCCACAGGTGTCTGCCAAGCGGAAGTGGTACCCCAAGCATTACCAACCTTCCGCCGCTTTATTCAGAATATAACCCGGCCAACCGACTCCAGCCATTCTGGACTATCAGATGACGAGATTCTTTCCCAGCAGATACGCACCTGTGTCTCCCGCCTACTCTCCATTTTAACAATTGCTCAGCGACGCGAATCCAACACATCCCTCCCTTGTGCAAAAAACACTTTACTCTCTTTAGCGATCCTCCTCACAGCTAGCAGTCACATCATCCCCCCTCAAGATCCTCTCATTCCGCAAGTCCTTAATGAAATGCTCGATTGCCTCCAAGATCTTGGTCTTGCCACAGTCACAGCTGGATGCATACGTTCACTCCTTTTGAATCCGGCACCCAGATCCGCTACCGACGACGCAATCGCCCGGTTCTTATTCCCCCGACTTATCGCCTTCATAACCGGTCTCCCTCGTGGATCTGAAGGTGAAGGTGCCCCCACTGATCCTGAGAACGTCAAGTCGACCATCACACACACGTTAGTGTGTTGTGTCGGGTCTGCTACCATCCCTCCAGAAGCAACACCGTCAGCATTATCATTGCTGGTGTCAGCATTGTTGGCCCGTGGGAAAAGGGAAGGGGCAGCAGTATATAATGAAATAGCAGCTAGGTTGCTGGAACTTGCAAAAGTCGACGCAGCTACGTTCAGAGGTCTGGTTGCCACGATGGATGAAGAGACGAGAGCACTGACAGAGGAGATTTTACGAGGTGCGGGTGGAGGTGGACAGGAAGGGGCCCGCGATGCTGCCGTGGAGCAGCAGAGTGCGCCTAGCATTGCGTTGCGGATGGATTTTTGATTCGCTCGATTTCCACTTCTGGGATTGGCAGGACCAGCTGGAAGCAGAGCTGCCTGCAATGATTCTTGAAAAGTGCGTGCAGTTTACTGGCATGCCGCTCACTCTGCGTCGTACTCGTTCAGCTCTGGCTGGCTTTGTCTATAATCCTACGTTTGAGTAACGCAGGGCAACATTATGGCCGACGATGCCGTACGATCAGCCTCAATTCACTAGAATCGAACCGTGGATTTTGAAGCGAACTCCAATTAGAGCAAAACCACGGTATTGAGTTACTAATTAATTTTCTCTTATCAATTGTTCTATGTAGTTGGCATGATGCAGACGCGGTTGAGGTCTATCAAAAGAAAAACGACATAGTAAAAAAAAAAGGCACTGGGGTCGACCAAAAAGTTTAAGGGAAAAGAATGACCAGTTCCACGTACGGCTGTCAATCATCACTGATTTTGTGAACGACGGCCACGTCAATAATGGCTATGAACCATGCAAAGAGTCGTCCTGTGTTGGTTGTGAAGTTGCGGTTGCGGCTGCAGCTGCTTCCACAGCTCTCTTCTTTTCCAGCTCCATTTCATGGTGCTTGTAAGAGTAGTATCTGAGAGCAAGGATGATCATGACTAGAGTAAAATTATGTCAGCTTATTACACGCCTCTATGAATTGGATAGTGGAACAAGTCTGAGGGGTCTCACAAGCGCTAGTCGCGATGGCAATGGCAGCCCGACGAGTCAGTATCCATCTCAAGCTTTCAACCTCACTTCTCCCATCGCTGTGTAGAGAAACTGTGATCTTATAATTTAATTCCTGAATATTTGTATCCAGTGACCGTTGCAGCTCTCTTGTCCAGATCTTCTGGTCGTTGAACATTTCCTTTATATTGTCATTCAGTCCCATCAACTCTTGGTTCAAGCGTTGTGAGAGAATGTCCGCCTCCTGCTGTAGCTGTGCCCGTCGCGAGCGCTGAGCCTGTATACCCGCGTTCCTGGATGTTTGTATAAAATTGCGCAGCTCAGAGCATGCAGCGCTGAACAGATAGCGCTCGTTCTCAAAATCGGATTTGGAGTAGAGCTCCTTCTTTGCAACTGCCAAGTTATCTGCTAGCAAGCCTCGTATTGCTTTCATTATTTGGATTGCTTGTTGCTCAGTAAAGCCCCCTTTAGTTAGATCCTTGACGAGTCCATAGGTATCGAAATGATGCACGTAGGGTGGTGGAGTTAGGGGGGGAGATTTCTGTAATTGAGAGCCAGGGGAGGACGAGTCAGATGAGGAAGAATCTGATTGCGAAGGTTGGCCGTCCTCATCGGGTACTTCAAACAAGCAACTTATACTGTCGGCAGATGCGTCTGCGTTGTGTTTCTGCGCCGCTGCGTCCGGTCCAGTTGCAGGAGAAGCGGACTCTGACGAGGGGCTTTCATTCACATCATTTTGGCGGGGTAGCTCTGCGGCGATGTTCGTGGGGGATTCAGAAGCAGAAGATGCTACAGTGTCAGAGCTAGATGTGTCCTGCTTACTCGAACTCGCCGAGTCATCCAACTGAAAGCTGCTTTCTTCCTTCTCCTGCACAACCGGCTCCCGCTTGGGCCCGTCTTTCGGGGCGCCGACTGAGGGCGGAGGACCAAGTTTGTCTTTAGGCCATGGCGGAGGATACGAGCTCGGGTCTGCGGCTGATCCATAGCGCTGATGTATCGTCGTCACCTGCTCATACGGCTGGGTGGTATGTAAGCCAGCCCGTCCACCTCGTGGCTGCGGGGGAGAACGAATGGACCTGTACGTTGTCGGCTCACATGATCGCACGGAACGCAAGAGATTTGGGTACAAGAAGGGTAGGCGTGACGTAGCCATCAATAGAGCGAAGCATCGAGGTAGAAGAGATCAAAGTAAGAGAATCCAACTCCTGTTCAGACACTGCGGCTTAGGTTCATTTTGCTGGGTTCAAGTCTGTAGATGGAGAAGTCCATAGCAGCAGGAACAGGAACGGCAAGCAGAAGAGGATTCCAACTAATACATAGTACATAATAGGTTCGAGTCATGTGACTTGCCGTTATGGGGGCTCTAGGGAACTAACCGGAAACGGTTTAGCTGTGTCGATCTTGGCTCCGTCGAAGTTCTGGCACCAGTCCACATCAGGACTAGCGTTGCATTGAATCTTGGATCTCCGTCGGAAAAAACATCGTATCGATGCAGACAAGTTCGATCTCCCCGAGTTGCAACGGGTTTCTCTTGCACGGCTGATCTCGAGGAAAATATCTCATACCGATGATCACCCACTCAAATGAGTTAGACTACTACTAGTATTTTATGCATTCCTCGGATGATGGGTAGGATCTGAATTGCCGGGCATGGCAAGGACAAGAAAAAAGGTCAAACTCAGCTCGATCACTGTCAGGGACTGAAATAAACAAGACCAAGAAGGAACTTGAATTTCTCTGGATTGATGCAGTAACCTAATGCTATGGACCATCCTGCAGTTGCTTTCAGCTTCTAGAGGTGCGCTCATTGCTCTCGCACGATGTATTTAGCATGGGCCATGAATGTGGAGGACGCAGTGTCGTGGTTCTCAAATTCCACCGAGTACTGGTCCTCGATGCAGCCCAAATCTTCACCAGTCCAGCCGTCTGTGACTTTGAACCTCTTCTGGTTTCGCCCGCGTCCCTTGTGCTGCGCTAGCTCTGGGATTTCACGCCAGATCGCAGTCCTGGTGGCAGTCGTATTCTCGGAGTTGAGCATCAGGACCAGAGTGCCGTGTTTGAAGGGACCAGACCAATATTCGGCTGGGTGCTCTGCGTCAAAAGTCCAGTCGGGATTGTAGCCCCATCTGTAGGGATATGCTGGGCGGCCAATTTTGTTATCCTGATTGAAGTCGAGCAGAACTTTGGTTCTTCAGGATGTTGACTTTGTCGAGTTGGTCAAGCCAAAAAGCGAATGATCAGTGCTGCATTGACCCAACTTCATCGCGGAATGAGCCGACTTACAGCCGTTCCAATCAGCAGCGGAGACCTCATGGCTGCCCACAGGGCAAAGTGTGACCTCTGCTCCTGAATCGTAAGATTGCCGTTACCCACTTCTAACATGTCGGGGTCGTTGCGCCCGTAGAAGTCAACGCCATGAGCTGGAACAAGTTCAGGTTGAGGATTTGTGCGGTGCGAGGCCAATTCGCTGAACAAAAGTGATATGTCAATCCAGGTTAAGACGACAGAGCTCGTGGCGAGTAGCACTCACGGAAAATATCCCCAGACATGCGCCAAGATATACCAACATCGCGCGCCCAGGAGATCACATCCGCGTGTCCCCAGTTGCACAGGGAAAAGAGAATAGGGCGATCCTGGGCTTTCAGGGCATCGCGCATCCGACGATATCTCTCCGCGGTGTTGGACATACTCCAGTCATAGCCTTCAGGAGCTGGATTCTCCAATCCAGGGCATGTTCCATTGGGTTTGGCCTCATTACACTGGTCAGGAACACAGAAATTGTACTCGTCAGACCACTCTGGAGGGACACTGCAGTTATCATATTTCAGATCTGTAGCAACGATTAGTGGATAGCAGAAAAGGTTATGTAGATGCAAGAGGTCCCACTCACAATTTATGCCCCATTCTGCCCAGGTGGCGGCATCAGTATCTTCTTTCTCGAGGCTTGCCGGATATCCCGCACACGTTTCGGTACCAGCACCTTGAGAAATGTTAGCAGGCTACTACAGCCGTGCCTATCATGACTAAGAGGGAAGATCATCTCCGGAAATATGTCCCAAGTACGTACTGCTATAAATGCCAATCTTAAGCCCCAGATTATGAACTTTGTCTGCAACGGCCTTGATCCCATTTGGGAATTTCTCTGGGTCCGGAATCATACGGCCATTTTCATCACGACGGTCTTTGACGGAGTAACAGTTGTCCACTAACGAAACCCCGATGAGTCAGTGAATCCGTATTGCTTCTTCGGCGAAATCCTATCTATGATGTTTGATCCCCATACGGTTGACATATACATATCCTAGGTCTTTGAGGCCCAGGTCCACAAGGGCGTTCGCAGCTGTGAGGATTCTCTCCTCATTGATATCACAGCGGAACGCGTTCCAGGAGTTCCATTCTAGCACGGGAAGTTTGCTCTGTTGACGGCTTCAGTTCGCCCTGCCATAGAAAAAAGGTCAAGCACGCCGCGTTTAAAGTGATACTTGACAAACAATCGCGCGCAGAAACCAAGGCAGCGGGAAGGAATGTGGTTTTATCGAGAAGTAAAGATGACCGCATATTGATAGCAGCCAGCAAAAACGGACTGTCGATCGACTCAGCGCGAAGAGGGTACTACCTTGCCTTGAAAAGGTATAACCAGGCAAGAAGCTCTGAGGCAGGGCGGAAACCGATTTACAGTCGTAACCAAGCTGAAAGCTATACGGAAGACGGTAGTAATCAACTCATCTCCTTGAACAGCACGGAGCAACCGTACCAAAACGGAAACTATGCGAAAAGGGGGGTCGGTTTATATCAGTTTTGCACGGCACGGAGGCGCCGTCCGCGAGAAACTTGGAACTTTTCCATCCTTCTCGCATCGAGGATGATCGTCAGAACATCCTGTGCTACCCCGCTCGAAACGTGCGAAGATGTAACGTTGCCCAAATTTGCGGGATATTCTGGCTGGAAAAGTAGCGCAAGTTAAGAGGGCATTTGCGGAGAAATTTGGTATCATGCGCATGAGGAGATGTAAGTGATCGACAATAAGTTCGGCGGTTGATCCGGGAGAGAATTGACCCGAAGGCACAACTTACGGCAAGCGAACCTAGACCGGGAAATAATTCAGAGACACACTGAAGACATCACAGGCCTCAATCCAGAAGGGCATGACTGCCACCTTTCACTTAAGGTTGACGGCCTGCATGAGACTAGTAAGTAGCTATTGGGTAACAAAACGTAGGTAGGTTATAATTGTTATTTGGTAAAGATTGAGAAGAACCCGGAGCTTATGTAACGTTTCGCGGTGAAAGGCTCTGAAGCGCAGTTATCCGGTTCGACATTGTTTACTATTGATCTTAGACGAGCATTGATGCATGACTCGTCTGCCAGGAATGGAACGCCCAGCGGGACTTCGTGGATACACCAAGACGGCGTCTCCACCACGGGTCAGCAACAGTCTCTGGAGGGCTAACCGCAAAGCACCCACTCAGTACAGACAGCATAGGCTGCATGCCCCTCTTCGACGGCTAAACCAGTACCAATGCTCATCTAGGCGTATACAACATGAGGTCTCTCTGGTTCCTGTGTACGAAATGGACTTCCACTTGTTATTGATGTTGGATATTACAGCTCTGTGTTGGCTCATTTTTGACGAAGAGCCAGCACTGGCTGGGACGCGTGCCCTGCAAGGGTAATCGGGCAAGTAGAAGAGAATCTGTGGAGGTCATGCAGGAAAGAACAGGGTTTGACAAATATCCAGAAACGTATCTTCTGTTCATACGTAACGACAACATGCGGTGAGTTGTCAGCGGCGTTTCTTCGGAGAATCCAGCTTGAAGTCTTATGTCTAACAAGCAAAGCTGTCAACCAAGCAACCCGAATAAGAGCTGGGTTCGTGACCAATAATCCCGGACTCGAAGTTTAAGAGTCTCCTTCTCTTCGGAAAGTTTGAGCTCTTTCTCCAGCTTGACAATTTGGGTTCCGAGATCTTCGCTAGCATCCAGCTGCCCGCAGTCGCGGATGGTGAGGAATTGGTTTAAATACAGGAGGTCAAAGAGAAGCTGAATCTTCGTATCTCGAAAAGCGTCGGGGGCTATGTTTGGGGATACTTCCTCTCCTGAGGGAATGTCATCAACGTTCTCTGACTCAGAACATCCAACGATCTCTGTGTTCTCACGCGTTGGAGTTGAGACTTTGGTCAGAGCCTCCTGAATGCTCGAAACGAGGTGCTTAACAACTCGGTTTTTTAGCTCGTTCACTGCATCCGAGGTCCATAGATCCGGCCCCTGCTCCGCCATCGCTGTAGTCAATCGCCGTAGAAAGTTAAAGGCCATTGGAGAAGAATGCGTGGGTAATGCAGGATCCCCTTCCCAAAGTGTACGCCCGGGACATCTCGAATGAGAGTGTCGCAGCCCTCGAGTCAAGTCAGAGAATCGTAGTTGGGAGATTACTTTCGTAGCAATGATGCCGTGGAGGTTCGATATGAGGCCTTGCCCGAAGAGTTCTGTTGCGTCCTTTGAATACTCGGTTGGGAGCCTTCGACGTACTTCTCTAATGACTCTCAGCATAAATGCAGCCTGCGATGCGCGATTGGTTCCATTCAAGTCAACGAAGGATCTGTGCAGTGATGTTTGCAGAGTCTTGAAGCCTTTGACCAAGGAGCTTTCGTGGATTTCCTGTAACAGAGCCGGATCATCGACTGTGAGTAAGTCATTGACAACTTCCACCTCCTCATCCTCGTCTTCTTCAGCCACATCTTCCCATTTATCACGTTTTAGTTCTGCGATCATCGATTGCCTTTTCTGGACAGACGACATCCACAATTGATATTTTTCTAGCACCTGCAGCAGATTTGGACTCTTCCCAAGCATCCTGTTAACGACCTCCTCCTTGAACGTGCCAGCACCTTCGGAAAAATCCAGAGATGTAACATCTCGGTCCCACAAGGATTGCGTTGCATGTTGGTCTTCCATTTCCGACCAGTGAGTGAGAGTGGAAGATATATGATTTCCTAAGAACTCAAGGCCCTCGGACTGCGCACGAAGGATTGAAACTAGCTGGTTGTTGACCAGGTCGCGAATGCCTTGAAGCACTTCGAGCGAGGAATGGGTGCGTGTCGAATACTGCACGGGAAGCCATGCCTTAAGAAGCCTCTTTCGCAAGGATATCAGCTCGCTGAAGTCGTCACAACCACTCAAAACCTTCCCTGCGTTAGAACATAAATCGGAAAAGGTAGCTCTTGACCACTGTTGAATGATCTTTTCAGCTTCCCGGTTTGTTAGGTGGTTGTGTTTGATCCAAGGAGTGAATTCCCTGATATCGTCCGGAATCCATTCGCAAAGTATATCGATGCCCAATTCACCCATGCCTTGAATAACAGGATCCCCCAAAATCGGTTGGGAGGTTAGTCGTCCTAATGCATCCGCGAGGCGACCAGAAAGAAGTTCTCCAGTTCTCTGCAAAGTCTGTAAGTAGAGACTTAAGGCCTCAACAATCATGTCGATAGTTGCATTCTCTCTCTTGAGTCGCAATTTGATAGCTTCCTGGCGAATATGGTGGAAGTGGCGTACTGCGTCTTCGAGAGAGGAACTATTAGCTAGGCAGAATGCGGACATGGACTCGACGATGTCGGAAATTGTTGAGCCAACAGAAGCCATCCGCTTATCAATTCGCTTCAACAGGATGCGATGGAGGAACTTCAGTTGGCTGCTGAGATTATTCACGAAAGGGGGAGTGTTTTGAGTTTCAATGAGAGCTTTGCGCAGTAACCTGGATATTACAAGGAGCTTGGCGACGAGAACAAATGAGCTTCGAGTTCGGAGAACTTTCGATATAGCGGACGTGCAATTATGCAAAAGCGTCAATTGTGCGCCCAATATACGGTCTCCAACAGCTAGTGTCCGTCAGGCTCAAGCCATCCATCTCCATTTAACTTATTGGAAGCCTTACCTTTCTCAGTGCCCAGAGCAACGAGTTCGTGAAGATGCGCCACTTTCTTCTCCATAAGACGCGGATTGCAGTGCCTGCCCACACGAGCCAGGTTTGACTCCACCTGTTGTATCTGGTCGTTCATCTTCATGATCGTCTGAGCCGTGCCCAGAAGGTCCCGATACCGCACGCTTCAAGACAATTAACCACGCTTATCAGCAACAACCGTCAATCTAGGTCGAAACGGGGAAACCCACAACGTACCCGACGAGAGATCGTAGCTTTTCCTTGTTGCTCTCAATATCCCGGCGAAGTTCTTGCTCGACGCGTCGCACGGTAGGAATCGGGTGTTGGAACGCCTCTTGCCAGGAGCCAAGGCTCCGAGCATCGGACACGTCTGTCGTCATGGCCAACACGTAGCAGTCTAAGAGATATAGCTTTGAACCTGGAGCGGAGCGCAGAACGGAGATTCAGGGAAACGGGGTACTGGACACGTTGAAGGATGCGAGGACCGGAAAGGACCTTCAGTGCTAAATCTGCATGATGACGACAAGAACGCACGTCCAACTCCAAGAAAAAAAGTTTGGTTGAGGTTCCTAGGTACTCGAGCTTCGCGGACTGGGCTTGACAGTCAATGCGGACCCGAATGCAATAAAACTACTTTGTAGTGCGAATGTCTCAAAGCGCGGAGCTCCGTCTGGGGCGCGGCGCAAGTTGGACCACGTGACTATATAACTTTGGAGTACCTGAAGCTTGAAGGAGTGATGTAGTGGTGTTCAAGGATCTTATGATTCACCCATCTCTCATATCACTAGAGATTACAGGATTTTCTATATATTCCCACTTGTTCTTTTTCTCTTACTTGTTCTCTAGAAAAGCTATTTGCACCTACCTTGATAATATTATGACATCTCAGCAAAGTCAAGACTCTTCTCCCGAGGAAGCGAGTCAGTCACTGAACTTTCCTCCCCTCACGAGGTCTCATGTACTTCACTGCTCGTACCATTACTGGCATCCTAAGTATGTGTCTGGATAAGGCCCCTTCGTTCGAACTGCGGTTGGTTAAGGCCTGACTTGCGCTGTGCTAAACTACCCCTCTACCCCGCAGGTACCGTTCCATCACCCCCAAAGCTCGACTCATTCCCCTCTCAAAATCGTTCCTAAGATATCTCCGTGCAGATGGGATTGTTCTTCCTCCAGAGGACACTCCAAGAACCGTTGAGGATGATGATTGGGCGTTGTCTGATTATGACTCTGACCCGGGCGAACAAGAGGACCCCTCAACAGAATGGTCAGAAGTGCACAACCAAATCAAGAGCGTATTGGCAGAACTCGGGGGCAAGGTTGCACCGAAACTGAATTGGAGTGCGCCCAAGGACGCAACGTGGATCAATGCCACAAATTCTATGAAATGCACCACACCTAATGATATCTACCTTCTTCTCAAAAGCAGCAGTTTCATTACACATGATTTGGAACATGCGTTTGACGATTGCATAACAGAAGCCTCCGAAAATGAAGATGCTGAAACTAAGAGCGATTCAATACCTTACCACCTCGTCCTTCGAAAGTATATTGATATGAACCCGTCTGTCGAGTTCCGCTGCTTTGTGCGCAACCGGCGCCTTCTTGCCATTTGCCAGCGGGATACAGTGCACTATAAATTCCTGCACGACATACAGAATGACCTGCGGAACGAGATACATGACTTCTTCAAGAACCACCTCATGGACACGTTCCCGGATCCGAATTTTGTCTTCGATGTTTACATCCCGCCTCCGCACACGCGCGTCTGGTTGATCGATATCAACCCATGGGCCTCACGGACGGACCCAATCTTGTTTAGCTGGCGGGACATTCTGGAAATGGAGGGCCCTACTGATGAGGATAGCCGGTATATCCCTGACGGCCTGAGCGTGCTACCCCCCAAGAACCAGGAGACAAACGGAGATGCTGTGGCGAGGAATGGTCATGAAAATGAGGTGGAGTTTATCCCCTGGTTTATGCTCGTAGGTGCTGATGGCCCGTCTGGCTTGGGCCTGCTTGCGCCTCAGTACTCGGCGCATAAATTACCCAAGGAAGTGGTGGATGCTTCGACCACCGGGCCGGGAGGTATGAGCGAATTCCTTGGAAGGTGGCAAGATGTACTTGAGCGTAGGATGCAAGAAGACAGGGAATACCAAAGTGAAGATGAGTGATTGAGAATCACCCTCTCGTGTTTGACGATTTGCATCGAGAAAATGGAACAGGGAAAGGCGGTTCACAATGCGATCAACAAAAGGCGGGCGTAACGGTTTTAAGGGTATATATACATATGTTTCTGATTCTGTTAGCTACCTAATTGCCGGAAACGCAAAATCCTTTGAGTGTCTAGTGTCGGGGAAAGGGGAAACACTATGTTCAAGGAGCAGCGGCATCTAGTTACAGCAGAAAAGAAAGGGCTTCTGCGCAGGTATATCATCCAGGGAGAAAAAAAAAAGAGAAAACACAAGACTGCCATAGTCGAAGCTCAGAGCTTGTGCTTCTTCTGACCCGTGGCAATCTTCATGAACTCCTGCTGCGGAATGCCTGACAAAAACCGTTGCATGCCCATGAAGACTTCATAGGTATTCTGCTTATCAAGAATCTCCCGCTCTGGCCTTCGGATAAGACTCTTGATCTTCAGCATGCTGTCCTGGTTCAAGTGAGTGCCCATCCGCTCCTCAATCTCCTCTAGCACGAGCTTCAGGAAGCCCTCCGAATCATCTGGACGGCCACTGGCAGGCTTGAAGACCTTGTTCACGTATCCCGTGGATACCAGGTCCTCGATCGGGATCCGCTTGCTCATAATTAGCGCCTCGTTAGCTTTAGCGATACCCAGACGCTCGACGAAGGCGCGGCTGGCACCACCCTCGGCGACGAGGCCGAGTGAAGAGAAGGGTGTCAGGAGGTAAGCGTGTGGGGCGGCGTAGACGAAGTCTCCGAACGCAGTGAGGGCAGCAGAGAGACCGACAGCAGGACCGTTCAGGGCGATGACGAGGATCTTGGGGTGGTTATAAAAGGTGTGAGTTATATCAAGGTTATTGGCAACAAAGTTCCTGACGATCATTCGGCGCGCATCTGGGCTGTCACCGCCAGGACGAGTGGTTTGAACGTCGGCACCTCTGCGCTACGTTAGTCCTGCAGAACCAGCCGGAGGCGAAGAAAGAAAAATCCATTAGAACTCACGCAGAGAAGAAACGCCCTGTGCCAGTCAGGACTGTGATAAAGATGTCATCGCGCTCCGCGACTTCGCGCATTTTGTTGCCCAGCTCATAGTAAAGGTCGCCGTCCAGCGCATTGAGCTTTTTTGGGCGGTTGAGCCGAATAATGGCGATACGGCCTTGGTAGGTAAGCTGGATTTCATCTCTCGAGGAAGTCATCTTGACGAATGCCAGACTCAAGGATCCGAGAGTCGGGGACGTTGGGAGGGATATGGATTGGTTGTACTTTTGGGGAGGGGCCGGGGATACCGATTTCCAGGCGGTTTGACCAGATCAAGGGCGAGACGCAGGCCAGCTAAATGAGAAATCAAAAGGCTTCGCAAGAATGAAGACGAGAAAACCGGCGCGTCTTTTAGATATAGTAATTATTACTCCACTTCAATCAAGCTTCGAGGAAGCAGAAGATGTCCCGCGGCAAAAACGACATCTCTGGGGGTTTTGCCGAAAGACGGGCTCCATGAAGTAAACTTAGCTCGGAAATTCGTAAGACCAATGGCGACAGGGGATTTCTGGCTTGGAACAAGGCGCAGAGGAAACTAACTTTCCAGAAGAACACAGGCTGGTGTATCTTCCCCCCCAAGAGGGATGCGATTGAGAGACAACCGTCCGAGGCCGTTGAAGCCGAGGTCCAGATGCCCTTGCTTGTCAGTTTTCCATCGCAGTCAACTCACGCCTGACTCGATAGTTATACGCAAGCGACTTTCTTGCCAATATGGATGACGTAATCTGACCTCACCTGGAACACGGCACCAGGCGAAACGCAGAGAATATACGGAGTATATATACTACTCGTGCCAAGCGCACCCACGCCACGCTTCAATGAGAATTTAGATGACTACTCTCTTTCTATTTGAATATCTCAACAACAAAATGTCGGATCAATATAGAAAAGATGAAGATCAAATTATTCAGGCTGTTGACGCGTACTGACGCGGTGAATTCAAAAAAATCACAGATTTGGCGCGAGAATTCAAGGTTGACTACCAGCGACTCCAAAGATGAATCCTTGATACTCCATCCACATTTACACCACGCCCTCAGACCCGGAAGCTTAATTCTGCCCAGGAGAAGGCTGTTATAGTTTGGATTAAACAGCTAGATGAAGCTAGACGCTCCCCAACGCAAGAGATGTTGACCTATTGTGCAAACTCTGTCCTCCGTCGAAGTCATATTGATCCATGAGACCGCCCCCCCAACTGTGTCAAAGATGTGGGCAAACCGCTTTGTGAAACGGCTTTCTGGATATAAAAGAATTAAGCAACATCCAATGGAGCCCAAGAAAATACAGGCTGAAGATATAGGGATTGTACAGAGCTGGTATGACGGCCTGGAAGCCTTTATAAAAAGCCATCACATCTCTCCACAGAATATCTTTCAGCAGTATCAGCACTGGCATGGGAAAGCTGTCAATGAAGCAGCACGCTTAGGAGATGAGATGTTTGATCATAGAGAGTTCTTGACTGCGCTGCCTGGCATCCGTGACCAAACCTTTACATCACGTACAATCCGTGCAGGATGGGCCTCCCGAGGAATCTGGCCAATCAAGCCAGCAGTTGTGATTGAAGAGCTTGAAGAAATTTGTGTGGATGATGGGCCAGAGATTGAGATGATTGATGAGCTGCCAGAGTCTTCACCACCTCCCTCAGTGCCCTCCTCTCAACTATCTTCTCCAAAGACAATTACTAGACTCCGTACAAGCATACAAAAGGCAAAG
>FQSS02000773.1:0-18384 GCA_900128795.2 Malbranchea cinnamomea | reverse complement strand
CGTGACCAAACCTTTACATCACGTACAATCCGTGCAGGATGGGCCTCCCGAGGAATCTGGCCAATCAAGCCAGCAGTTGTGATTGAAGAGCTTGAAGAAATTTGTGTGGATGATGGGCCAGAGATTGAGATGATTGATGAGCTGCCAGAGTCTTCACCACCTCCCTCAGTGCCCTCCTCTCAACTATCTTCTCCAAAGACAATTACTAGACTCCGTACAAGCATACAAAAGGCAAAGACAGCCTTGGAGGATATTGAGATGGTCATTGAGCAGGCATCCCCTACTCTCAATTCCCGTCTACAAAAGATCTTCCGAGGCAGTCTACTACAGGCTGAGCTGAACGCCCAGCGGGAGGAGGATTTGAACCGCTATTTACAGGCCAGCCAAAGACGCAAGAGAAAAACTACCCGACGGCAGGCAGGAGGTCCTTTATATGTCATGGTTGCAAATCGCAAAGTTGAAGAGCGTAAGGTGGAGGAAACCAAGAAGGCACGGGAGAGACGGCGGAGGCAGCAGATCCGGGATGGGAAGAAAGAGGTGGCTAGCACTACAGGGAATGGTGACGGGTCAGAGATGATTGAAGAAATAGCTAGGGGAGGACCTGAAAACTTGGGATCTCTGCCTTATTTCATAGATACTCAGGGAGCGTGGCCAAATTAAGTCTTTTTAGTTGCCTAGTCTGGTATTTTTTTCATTGAAGCGTGGCGCACCCACTAGGGATGTGAGTAGTGGGTGCGCTTGGCACGAGTATGTATCTGAACTAAATTTGAAAATGAATTGAAAGTCTAACTTTATTGCTTCACAAAAATGAGGTTTGCTTAACGCACAGTACTGTGGGATATGCTAAGTTAGTTGTATCAGTGGTGCCCATGTGATGCAGTTGGTGTGGCTGCATCCTGGCAGTCTTGGCGTTGATGGGACTGTTTCCAGGACCTGGGTTTGATTCTCAGCATGGGCAAAACCACACCCATGAATAAACATGTAAAAATTAATGCCTAAGCATGCGGGGGCATTTAAAAATAAAATCCCATGTAGATTGCCAATTCTAACAGCCAAAATCCTGGGTGGGATGTATTTCATTGCATGTATTAAGAAGCCAATTTGACAAGACCCTTATCTTTGTAATAAACATGTATTGAGGTCAGCTTCATAGTCTCGGACTGCACAAGCTGAATAAAATGAAGTTTAATAAGTTACTTACCGAAGACTTTGTTGTTCATAAGTAAAGCAAACACCTTTACATTCAATATCATGCCCTTTGAGAATATAAATCAAATGAAAAAGTTGACCTAATCTAACTTACTGCTCAATTGCTGATAATTACTGATGATCTTCGAGATTAGACCATGTGAAGCATGAAAACCTGATTAAAGATTTAAACTTGAAAAAAGAACTTGAAATTAATCAGTTCATCATACATTTTAAATGATGAAATAGTTAATCAAAGAATGTTAGTTATGCCAGTACATCTAGTTAACAGTTTAGAAGTTTCAATATAAATTTTGACACAACTGTCAATCAAATTGCTTCATCTACAAGTAACAAGTTGACCCATTCTACTGCTTTTGAAAGTTTGTTAATAGTTTAGTTAGTATGGCACATTGAATGAAGAAGAGTGTTGAAATCTTAGTATTCAGCAGATGGTGAAGACCACCTCACTTATTTACTTGACATATAAATTCTGAGCTCTTTTAAATCAAAATCTAACACTTGCTCTTCTCTAGATATAAAAGATCTAGTCCACTCATTAGAAGTAGTGGCATTTAGGCCTTTTGCTCCCTTATAAATATATAACCGCTGCGCAACACATGCTGAGTGATCTCCCGATGACCAGGAAGGAGGACATCTGAAGAGACACCTCTTGAAACGGTCTGTTGCACTTGGATTTCTCCAGAGGCTGGCAATGCATTACTGGTACCAGTATTAATCCAAAGGGCACACAGTTCTCGGACATAAACCATAGTTTGAAGCAGTCGCCCAGTCAGCACAACCAACAGACTACAAATCAACGGGTGACGGGTCGCTCCTGTGTACAGGGTCTCTTGAGCACCACACCTGTCAACCTCTCCTTGGCCTGCCATTTTTTTTTAAAAAAAAACCAGGAGGAAAGACCAAAACTTTGATCAAACATCAGTTGAAGGGCAGTTGAAGAAGCGTCTATCGAATAATAGGGAATTTCCATGAACACACGATGCGCCAAGGCCATGCATTGCTTGATGACTAAGATACTGCACTTCTCTCGAGCTCGTGAGGACTGCACAAAGGTCATTCCTTTGGAGATCGGGGGGAAGAGTTAGCCAACTAGTACTACTACTATCGTACTACCGTATACTGTATTTTTTATATACCTGACTTCTGCGTCTCTTCAAGCTGATAGCAATCGATATTTATTTTGTGCTTCGATCGTCCGTCATGCCAACTTGACCGCATTGGCATCACGCCGTCTTAGAGAACGGGAATAGAAGAGACGCCTCCCTGCTTCGTGCAGCGTTTTTTCCCCCTTGAATCTCACGGCCAATGCCCCTTAGAACCATGAGTGTTTGCAGGGCTGCGCTGTCCCTATTTAAAGGGCTTACAGCGCCCTTGTCAAGGCAACTCGGCATGCCAAAGCCATTTTCATCTTCTTCAGCATCTTGTGTCAAGCAGATGCCCCCTCGACCCAAGCTGGACCCATCTGAAGTTGAAAAGACATATCTCAAGGGCAGTGGCCCGGGAGGACAGGCAATTGTTAGTACAGCGCATTTTATGCTTCTTCTACTGTTCTTTCTTGGTGTTTATTTGCTGTCTTCCCATTTTTTTATTGTGATACCCCAGTCGGAAATGAATATCCGTTGATTGATTAGTCTTCTAAACAAAATGTACCCTGTCTTTCTTCCTAGCATGTGCAGTGAGCACATAAAAGAAGGGAAACTAAAAAAAAATCTGCGAGACTGTAAGAAGAACCCCACACTAACATATTTCAACAGAACAAAACCAACTCCGCCGTTCAACTCAAACACATACCAACTGGAATTGTGGTGAAATCCCAGGCCACGCGCTCCCGCAGTCAGAACCTTAAGATTGCAATGCAGATACTTGCAGACAAGGTCGATCAACAGTTGAATGGCGACCAGAGCCGCTCCGCGATTGTGGGGGAAGTGAAGAGGAAAAGAAAAGCGAGTAGGGCGAAGAAGGCGAGGCGGAAGTATAGGAAATTGGAGGAGGAGAAGAAGAAGAAGATGGAGGCCGAAGCAGCTGCAAGAGGAGAGACAGTGGCAGAGGCAGAAGCAGCGGAAGAGGTTGCTATGGAGTTTGAAGAAGGCGAAGAGGATGACGTCCCACAGTCGGGTTCGAAAGCGACCACGGATAGAACGAAAACTGCATGATTCATTAAGCATTTGTAACTATTCTGTAGCACTGTAATATTTAGTCCATGAAATGTAGATGCGCTTATTTGAAGTGCTTGCTTGCTTTGCTCCAGGGAAATTTGCCACGGGAGAGAAGAACACAGTTGGTTCTGGGCACCAGATAGTGAGTTCATCTATTGCCTCACTCCAGACACACTTTATTCCGATACTGGCAAATTATCTAGAAAAGTCACTTATTTTTCGGTGTATATCTATTCAAGTACCCAGGTATGTTGTGTTCCCATTATTGCATCGCACAATGTTATTCTGGTGCCTTCTCCAGGCGACAGATAGCTGTCTTCGAACTCCCATCAACGGAACATAGATTCTCTTTTTCTTCAACCAAAATAGTTCGCCAGCGCATTCTTCGCTTCCGGGCTCAGTCTCTCTTGTACAAACGACGTCACCCTTCCATTGTGTTTCTTATCCGCCTCCCTTAGGTAAGTTCCCACCCATGTTGGAATGGAAGGTCCCACCTCAGGGAATGGATCCTTGGGAGCCATTTTGACAGTGCTGAGCTGCGTAAATCCAACCCCAAAAGCCATATCTTCGACATCCTGTTCTGCAATAATGTCTTCTCCTGTGACTGGAAGCGGAGGCAGCTCCAAGAGCTTCAAGAGGGCTTCGCACGTAAAAGCCCATCCCTTTTTGTATCGATTCGCAAACGCTTCGGAATTTGCGAGCGTTTTGGTGAAAGAAACAACCGCGGTTTTACGGTCGAAAGGACGGGCCAACTTTTGAGTTTCAGGGAGTATTATGTTAAGGTAAATTGGCGTAAAGACGCTAGCGATTGTTAGTCATTAACAAAAAAAAGGAAAAAAAACTGAGTTCCTAACATACCCAGACTGGATATTCTCCGTGACTTGGATAATAAAGTCAGCGCTGTAGCCCTTACCGTCGTTGGCAGAAATAAAGTGATAAAATCGGACAAATCGAAGGGCAAGGTTCTCAGTTTTGGAATTTTGGAGTCGTGTAAGAATGATTCGAATGATGGTGACAAAGTATTGTTCAAGAGCAGCTCTACTACAACATTAGTCTGTGTCCTGGGTGCGGAGTGCGAGGTGAACATACGGAGGGAAGTTAGCGATGACGGTTTCTAATAGATCGAAACCATAGCTTTCATTGGCTTTAGATGAGATTAGTTTCTGAAAGATGCCTAGAATTGGCTCTATCTGGTTGTTCTTCGTGATATATTCGGCACCTCGGGGGATAATAGAGGTCAGAAGGCGAACGAGAGCTGGGACGTTGCCTTTAGTCTCCCACATGGCCGGCACAAGTATCGGGGCTATTAGGTTTTGATAGTACTCTGGTAATGAGGCAGAGGGATTGCTCTCGAGCAGAGCAGCCAACAGTTGGAAGACATATGGAATGAATTCTGCAAAAAGAGTTTAGGCTCAACTGTCGCCAGTCGCAGGATGCCAAGGCCACTTACCTTGAATGTCTTTTTGAAGCACGGCTACGAAAGGGGGGTAGAGCGTCTCCTCAAGCTTGGAGCCTTGTACTGGAGCCGTAAATCTGGGGGTTTCGTGGTCAGCAATGTACGGCAGAAGAAGAAGGCCAGGACATACCTGATGAGCGCTCCGAGGGCCTCGAAGTGGTAGTAATAGAACCGTGGGTTGCTGGGGTTTGTACTAATGATTTCAGTGATTTTGATGAGATGGGCCAGAACCGAATTTGAGAGCGGCACAACTCCGTCTCTAATGACGATCAGAACCCTCATGACGCATCGCATCAAGAACTCGTTTTCCTGGATTTTGGGAGCGGAAGATTCTTTTTCTATCAACTGGAAAATGTGTTCAAGCAACTGCCCAGCCAGAGGAGTAATCGTACTCGGTGGGATCAGAGGCTGACCCTTGTCGTCCGAGAGAAAAAGGACCCGCTCAAGTGCCACAGCAGCATAGGTGTAGACCACGTATTCTGACGAAGCAAGGTGATTCACCAGGAGAGGCAAGACGGCCTGCCATTGCTCCCTGTTGATCAGGCTGCGGAACGAATAAAGAAACTTGATGGCGTCAACTTTGAGAATGGGTTGCACGCCGCTTGTTGCGACCAAATCACTTGCTAGGTGATTTTGGAAGAAATCTGCGATGTTAACTAGACTGTTTGTGCTCGTCACTCCGTGACTTGCTGTCGCAACACCCTTTGCGGCAATGGCTGAAAAAAGATAAACAGCTGTATCCTTTGCCTTCCAATTATCCGCTGGCGCTTTGGCGTATTCTGTGAGATAGTGCTCAGTATACCGCGAGACAACTTTGGTCACAGACTGCTCAAACTTCTCCAAAAGCTGCCGGAGGAAATCTGTTGCCGCACGTCTTCTTGTGTCGCTGTCGGAGCCCTCAAGGTCTCTGCGGATGAACTCGATGGGCTCGTCTTCAAACATCTCAATGTCGGATTCTCGCAAACTCACGTTGGGAAGGATGACCTTTTCTGTGATTTGGGCCAGGGTCGTCTCATCCTGGAAAGCGCTTGCAAAGTCCGGCACACGTGCGATGGATGTCAGGAACTGCAGAGCACGACTGACAAGGATATCATATTTGGTTTCCTGGCCAATAGTGGTAAGCAGATTCCAGGAGTTTCCGATAAACTGCTGGACGTGCGGGCCGAAAGCGTCCATGTACTTCTGGACATATAGAATGAGAGCCTCAAAAATACCAGCTTTTACAAATTCTAACTGACCAGACTCTGACTCATCGTCGGTATGAAGTAGGTTGTTGTCATACATCAAGTATTTCAGCAGCACCGAGGCCAGAGCGCCCAGGTTATCTTCGAAGATGGGAGGTAGGTCATGGGACGAGAGGTCGTACAACAGTTTTATCATCAGATTTAGTTGTGTGAAGGCTTGTGTAATCTTTTCTTTGTCGCTCCGGTTTTGCTCGATATACCCGTCCAGGCTCTGCCGAGGAAAGGTCGTTAGTAATGCATGCATTCCACCTGAGCGTCTGCACAGCAAACCGCACCTCAAACAGTGACAGATATGGGCTGCCGAATCTGTCCAGGACGTGGTTGATTTCAATATACAACTCATCAGAGCGGAACAACGGCCTCCATCTCTTGAAAATAGAATGTGCAACTTGTAGCACTCCGATGTTAACGGCTATGTTATCTGGAGACAGTCGAGAGACGAGATCCTGGGGTCGACAACTGGGTTAGAGAAACTTCCATGTTCCACGCAGATCAACTCTTAGAAATGAAGAGACCATACATCCACGAGGGTATCCCATCGCTCCCAGAAGTCACTGTCAGCTATGACACTCACGGCCTCTCCGAGCTGGGTCTGGATTGCGGGGGGCATGGAGATCATTAAACTGATCAATTCCTGCTTGATTGTAACTACTTCATTTTGTGGGAGCTTGTAGTTTCCATCTTCGTCCGTCCAGTTCCGCTTGATAAAGTTCTTGAAGCAAAGAGCGGCAGCTAATCGTGTGTTGTAGGGATATGTAGTGGAGGCGGTCAGATGTAAAAGGGCAAGCGAAAATCCAGGCTTCTTCTCTTGCTGACGTAGCGCGGCCTCGCCTGCACGGAATCTATTGTCAGCTATACAAGCTCTACAGCACCGATATGTTGTTTCAAAGCACGCCCACCTTGCTTCTGCTGACGGGGATCCAAGGTCGCTTCCAGGAGCTGAGCAATTGCTCCAAGGTCGTCGGCCATGATGAAGACGGAGGGTTCAGTTGGCCAAGAAAACGAGTAAAGGAAACAAGACAGAAGAGAGAAAAAGTGAAATGAGAGTCTCAAGTACACTGAGAAGTCAGAAATCCCGGGGCAGTAAGAGGATGAGGGTAAGTAACACCGGGGGAGCTTTTCTCAACTGCGTCCCTCACTTTTTTCCTTACAACTGACTTGGTCGCGAGTTCACTCACGTACAGCAGTCTGTTTGGCTTACATAACGCCGAATGGAGGGGTAACTAGTTCGGCCCTAATCCGTTTGCGGTCTAGACAGAAACCTTTTAATCCACGTGATTATGTTCACGTGACCACAAATAGGTGGTCGCCTGAGAGCGCCATACCCACTGCTATTGGCTTTGTTAGTGGCTTGGCAGGGCCGAAGGTTTCCCCGGATTCCCAGCTGATCATCGCCAGGTTAGGCTCGGTGCGCTGAAAACGCACGCAAGCAACTTTTTTTTGTCGGCTTCGACGCCATGTGGGTACCACCCATCACCTCCATGTCCTAAGCCGTGGGCAAAAAGACTGCCTGACAACGCCTGCGCCCCCTCTCCATCCTCGCACTTCTTCCAGACCCGTATCTGTTCTCTTCATCTGCGACCTAGGGCCTTCATTCACACAATCTTCCTGGTGAAGAAAAAAAATTTTTCTTTTTTTTTTTTCCCTGGTCCATTCCTCCACCAGGTTGGTACGTGTGCTGTGCGATGACCGCTTGCCGTAGTTACCTCATTCCACCTCCACCTTTACCCCAAATCCCCAAATCCCTCAGTTATGAGATAATTGCCGGTGACATTGGGCGGCGGTGATCTCTGTGCAAACGCTGCTCTGGCTCAGTTGCTGCTTCACCTCTGGCCCCTGTTGAATGTCCGTTTGATGATCAAGCTGACGCTAACCTGACACTCCTTTCTGGCTTCCAGTGTGTCGAGTGACCGGTGCCCCTGGCCCACCACCCGGAAACCTCAACTCCGTTCACCCCAGCCCAGGGTGAATGTCGTCTGACGATGTTACCTCTCCTCATTTTCAACAAAAATCTGCGTCTTCCAGTTTCGCCGACGTCTTCAAAACATTAGCATCCGGTCGTCCACGCTCACAGTCTCCGGTTCCGTATGGGCAGGGTGTAACGAGACCAGAACCGTTGCAGATGGAAGGTCGAAGGGGAAGTCGCGTCACCTTTGGCTTTGAGTCACTTCATAGACCGAGCCTGGTGGCGAGCTCCGCTTCCGCAGACGCTGCGGCTGCAGTGGACTTCGAGGCGGTCCTTCGACACCTCAGCCGGACGCAGTCTCTGGCGGGTGCTGCTGATGAAGCGGACAAGACGGCCCGTATTTTGCACTGCTTTACTGCGGACCAAGTAATGTCCATCTGGGAGACCGCCAGCTACCTGATTGACGAACCTGCTTCCCCTGAAGCGAGAAGAGCCGGTTCGCGCCTTCTGGAGGCCGTGGCAAACCGTCAGGATCTGTCCTTACCATCGAGACGTATCGTGTACAATTCAATCTGCCATCCTTCTGCTCCAGACGTCATTCCGAATCGTGTGAATTCCTTGATAGCACTGGCGGATCACGGTCGCAAGCTAGACTTTACAGACGGACCGGTCCTCCCAACAGCTGCTCTATGGATCCTACCGCTTTACGACTTGACTGCTGCTTCGAGGTCCAGGCTAAAGAAGTCCAAGAACCCGCGTGCAGACGTAGTAAATACTGATGAGGCTGCGCTGGGGAATCTTTTCCAATTTATTATCGATCTTATTACGCTGCAACGCTATCCGCCAGCCGACCAGGATATCGAGCTCCTATTAAAACAGGTGATTGCCGTCTGCAAGAAGACAAACGTAGCGGGGGACATCAAAAATTCTCTGAGTGTCTTTGATGCTGTTATATCTGCCTCTGTCATACCCGAGTCCATCTTTGATTGCTTCGTGGAAGTATTGTGCAACATCCACGCCTCGGTCAAAGCCCTCGCTGGGCCTACTTCGCGCGTCGTGCGCAACTTGGCCAAATCACAGCGGCAATCAGAGCTTATCAAAACCTTGCATAGCTTTCTTTCTGAATCGGCCGATGGGGAAGAACGCAATCTGAACGTGGTTCGAGGAGCGGTGAACGTTTTCACCGACTTAGTGAGGGCTTATGGGCAAGATGGGATGCCGTCCATCTCCTTTGACTCGCTTATCGGTTCCCTCATGTCATCTGCCAAGAGGAATGATGGCCGCATAGATTCGGAGACTCTGGAGGTTTGTGTGAGTGTTCTGCAGGGGGAGTATGTCAACACTGCCCTGGAAAACGGCTGGACCAACTTCGTGCAACTTATCCTTACATGTTCACAAAGAGTGACTGATACGTATGCGGAAACGGCAACGGCGGCGATTACCGCACCGCCTCCGACAGCCAAGCCGAGCGCAATTGATGACGTGCGATCCAATATTTCAGCAAATATCTCCAGAATATGCTCAGCAGTGGAAAACATCTGGCAGATTCTCTCTAAGGAACAAAGAATGGATGCCTTACGCCTCTTTACGGATGTGCATAGGCATTTGACCGTTGGCCAGTCGAAGTTGGCATTGGATTTATGCAAGCAAGAAGAGCTCTGTTACCCGTCACATCCCGACTGGATTTCCCGCTCCTGGATGTTAATAGAATGTTTTATTCTTGACCGCGACAAGTCGCCTGAGACACGGATCCTCGCTCTATCTACTTTTGAAGATGCATATTTCCGTAACGGGTCCCCCGAACTGTTCAATACGGAGGGGTTCATAAGCTCCTTTCTTGCCAACTTTGAAGAGGAAAGGTCACATCTCTTCTTGCAGTCCCTGGTCTCTTTTTTCGTTGAAGTGGCAACGAGTTGTGACGAGGGAATTTTCTCCCGTATAGTCGATGCGCTAAGTTCGCCGATGAGAGGTGATGAACAAAAGGACGACAATATCCCGACGACGATATCTTCTCAGCCTGTGTCGACACCTGTATCATCTGCAGACCTACTTGTCCCATCCTTATCTAACATATTGTCGACGGGCCTCGTCAGAGTTTTTCTGAGGGTAATTTGTGGCAACTCAACTAGAGCGTCCGTCATATATGAGAGACTGGTCAATATTGCTAAGTCTCCTAATCGACCTACTGATTCTCGCCTGACGGTTTTGAGACTCTTATTCCGATTGCGTTGCGACTCTGCAGGTTCGATTTACGTCGTCACGTCAATCCAGAACCAACATCTAATATCCGTCTTGTCGCGCACCATTGACGCATCAAGGACCAGTGTTAGTGACGATGTCACCACCGAACGTTCACCTGCTTCCATCGAGAGTCATACTAGCGGAAGATTCTTGCTGAGGGATCCGTCGTCTGGCCCTCTATCCTCAGGTGGCAATGCCAACCACCGTTCATTAAGGTGGACCGCTCCGATTTGGACGTCGGATGAACGCAAAGGCTTGCCTGAAGAAGCCCCTTGCATGTCAAAAGTCGCAGTTGCATTTCGGAACGAACCTCCTCCGGACACGACAGACGGCGATGGGAAAGTGATTCTGAAGTTGAATTTGTGGCTCGAAAGTGTAATAACAATCTTGCAAAGGGAAAAAGATTGGGACGTCTACAGCTATGTCTTGGCGTATCTGGGTCCACAGCTGGCGAACAGAGATCTTTTCCGGAATGCGATGCCACAGATTCAACTCCTTCGCAGCGTTTTGTGTGAGCAGATCAAAAACGAAAGCTTCCACGAGCCTCTCGGTTGGACAGGAGTGAAGAAAGGGGATGTCGCAGTTTGTATCCTCGAGGCTCTCACAATGCTGATCAGCTTCCACCACTACTTTGCCAAAAGTGAGCAGGATGAAATAGTGCGTGCCTTTATGCTTGGAATTGGATCATGGGAAAGCACGTCTCGCCCTTGCATTCATGCACTCTCGGTATGCTGTCACGAAATCCCGCTATCCGTGACAAAGTCCCTGAATGCAATCCTTGACAAGATGTCGAAGGTCATCACGAGGTCTCATATTGCGGTCCATATTCTTGAGTTTTTGGCTCTTCTTGCCCGGTTACCTTCAGTATACGTGAATTTGCGCGACGAGGAGATTCGAACTGTATTTGGAATATGCCTCAGATTCATTCAAACATCCAGGGAGCGGCGACGCGGGTCTGTGGACCAAACCGCTCCAAGGTCTAACTCCATTCCGTCACGGCTTAGTGGAGGTCTAAAGGAGATAGCCTCCTCTCCCGCCTCAGAGACACCAGGAACTAGGGATTCTGAAGACATGTCAAGATATGTTTATTACTTGACATATCATGTCATGGTATTCTGGTTCCTTTCTCTGAAGCTCCAGGACAGGGCCAACCATATTAGCTGGATAACAAAACGTCTCATATTCACAGACGAGAGAGGAAAGGATGTTATTGAAGAACAAAGCCAAGTTTTTATAGATTTCATGCAGAGAGTGGCATTTTCTGATCTGGGCGATACGATCCCATTTGAGAAATTTCCTCCATCTGAAACCGATGGACCGGTTTCGAAGAAGTCTTGGATCGTGGGGATGAGTATAGTGACAGTGGAAACTGCAGGGGCTAGTGGTCTTTCTCAGGTTACAAAGCGGCAAGCGTCTGGTACGACATATAGCATGTACCAGCAGAGAACGGCTCCAGTCCTGCCACACCAGATCCCTGCAAGTCCAGACAGTCATTCTCTGTCAGACCCTCCTTACTCCAGGTCCTCTGTCTTGCCCAGCCATGTCCTACTGCAACTCACTACTACAGCCTTTCCCACTCCAATATCGATGCAGCCACTGCCGTTACCTGATGACGAGTTTACCCGCCGAGCCATAAGTACTTTTGATAGGAACGATATCGTTGATGGGCACAAGATCGGCGTGATATATATTGGCGAAGGTCAGACCGACGAGACATCGATCCTTGCAAATACTTCGGGCAGCCCAGACTACGAACTTTTCCTTTCCAGCCTTGGAACTAAGGTGTCCATCAAAGATGCGAAGTTCAACACGCAAGGCTTGCATTATCCTACCGATGGAGAGTTTACGTATGCATGGCGTGACCGAGTCACTGAGATCATTTTCCACATCACGACCATGATGCCAACAAATCTTGAGATAGATCCACATTGTATATACAAAAAGCAGCATGTTGGGAACGATTTTGTCAACATCATCTTTAACCGGTCCAACCTTCCATTCACTTTTGACACGATCAGATCGCAGTTTAACTATGTCAACATCGTGATCACTCCCGCTTCCCGGATCACAACCGATCAACCTGGCCATGATGCTGTCATGAACATTGAGCAATTCAACCACACCTTCTACAAGGTTCAAGTCTTGAGCAAGCCCGGATTCCCGCAACTCTCCGCCTCCGCAAACCCCAAGATCATATCAGGCAAGAACTTAGGAACTTTCGTCAGACTTATAGCCGTCAATGCCTCTGTCTTCTCGCTTGTTGCCAGTCGTGGTGACGAGTATGTCTCCTCCTGGCAGAATCGACTGCGAGAGATCCGACGTCTCCGCGACCGCGCATTTGCGGCGTCGGCAAGCGGAGCAGACACAGGGGCTGAGATATCGTATCCCGCTGCTGCGCGTCGCAACACGAAGCCTGACGAATCTGCTGCGGCTGCGGGATTACGGTCAAGCCTGTCCGCATCGAAGACTCTAGAAAGCGAAAATAACGTCTTCCAAACCCTGGACTTTTCTCGCTGGAGCTAAGTTTGGGGTTCTAGTCCCCTACGTCGAGGAAAAATCAAAAAGAAATTATGATTGCTGATGCTCAGCACCACTTTACTCCCGTCTTTCGCCATTTCTTATCCTTCCTTGCCAGTCGTTCCTCTTTTCTGACTGTATCCTACGTTGCATATATGTTGTCGGTTGCATTTTTATATACACACATACCCCTTTCCCCAAAAAGTTATGTATTTACGACTGTCGGTTTTTAGGTTGCAACCCACTAAAAGCAATGCACTCTTCTAGACACGCTGGCATCACGCATGTAGATTACGTCTTGGGGTATCTCTAATGATTATTCCTCTTTCAAGCCTCAAAGCCGCCACGCCGCTCAGTCCCAACGAATGTGGCAAAAGTTCCGCTGGTGACGTTGACTGCATGCCGCCTTGTTGTGTGAAGAAGATGGGACAAGTCCCTCTAGTTACTTAGGTCTACCGAGGATCCCATGTCCACGGATATTTTCAGTTCCCAAGCCACGATGCTTAAGATCTTAACACCTGCGATGCAAGCTAGCGCAGCGCACCCTCCCAGGTGGCCTTCCATACCAGTAGCATCCATGCTAGTAACAGTAACTTCACGACCCAGGCGCATGGAATGAACTAGGGAAGACCAGCATAGCCCCTGCATGAACGCATCACAGTCAGTCGAAGACAAAGGTGACCTCCGCCTGCTTTGCTTGGTGATGCAGCCTTGCCGCGGCGATGCAATCCCCTCTGGCGTCACGTGTGGGGGACGTTAAGAAGCGCCATTTAAGCTCTATCTTACCTGAAGCCATGAGTTACGTATAATATTGATACTAACTACCTCATCGAGCACTTGAGAGCATCACATAAAAAGACTACAACTTACAAGCCTCGTATTCCATCCGGACTAAGCTACATGCATACATATCCTATACATACCGTGCATTGGTTTTCCCACTCACACCTTCCTGGTCCTCATAGTAGCATTACCGCTGCATACTAGTACATACTGTTACTACATGAGACATGCAGATAGTAGTACGGGTTTATCATGTACATAGTGAGCCTGTATGTACTTCTCTTTGTGTCAGTAGTATGAAAGGAAGATATCCGCTATGAATTTTTTTTATGCAGTGTTTCTATTAGGATCATGTCATACATTGTAACCTGGACCTGAGCAGTGACTATGGAAGTTGAAGGATGCTGCTGTTGAAAAGCTTTTCAGTACAGAGTAGACATGGATGTATATGTGAAGAATACACAGAGAGAGCAGGGAGTAATCATCAAGACTGGTTTCACCATCAATCGAGATCAGTTAAGGTCACTAAGTATGTATGTGATGCCTGTATGTATGTAGTGATCGGTAACGTGTTAGAGCAGAAGAATGAAAACAAGCAATGGCTCATGTTCAATCAGACGAAAGGGCACATGTGCATTGCATGGGGCAAAGATTGATAAACAACAATAAGTCAGAAAATCGCATAAGGAATAGACATCCACACATGTATAAGATGTGGGGAGGGATGGGAGGAAGGTAGATATTAACACGGAAGGCAACGACACAAAGATAAGAATTAAGTACAGCTGTAGACAATCCGGTATACCCATTACCCCTTAAGCAGATCCATCCAGCTCCTCCTTAATTGCCAGTGTAAAGACATGAAATATTAACACCATATACTGCACGTAACCTCTGGAGTTATCTTCTTTTTCCGCGCCGATTCACCAAATACCGATTTAAAAGCAAAAGAGAAACTCACAGTGTAAATGAACCGAGAATTGAAATGAAGGAATAGATGGGGAAAAAAAATAGAGAGAGAGAGAGAGAGAGAGAGAGATTCGAGCGTGACAACGTGCGGGATGTAGATAAGCATATAAGTTGAATATTGACACTGGATCTGACCTTAGTTGAGATTATCGATCCCCGGGGGGTGACAGTGCCGTTGACCATGCCACATAGTGTATGTGCCTCGGTAGGGTCAGCATATTGATCAATTGTTGGTATGTACGCGCCTGACACGACCTGCGTACTGCATAGATAAATTGAATAAGAGATAGTGCGAACTTAAGGCGGAGATAAGGAAAAGCAAAGGATGCAGGAATTTCAAGTCCGTCTATGCTGGAATGGTAGAAGCCGCCAAGGATTCATTTCGATACCGAGGACTTCGCGTCCGAAGTGTTACGCATAAGCGACTTCTGCGACTCCACAGAGTACTCGGGAACACTGCTTGGCACAGAGCTGCGTGAACTTTGCGTGTCAGCAAACGATGAGGTTGTACCAGCTGCCTCATCGCCGGAAGAGGCAGCTTCCAACTCGTTTGCGACGGTAGGTGATTTGCCGTCGCTAATGGGCGTAGATACGGACGTGTTTGTGTCTTGGGATTGATATATGAGTCGTTCAATCGCCATGATTTGCTTCCCATAGCTTAATTTCTTCAGTTGAGAGAGCAACGGCTCGATCTGTGCAACCAAGGCACAGCGATCAGCTCCTTTCGTCTGGTCGAGGACCTTCTCTGCAGAGTGTATTAGTAAAAACCAGCTCTCATAAATAGGACCATCGTATGGAAATACGTACGAATGACATAGTTACCATACTGGTCTCTCATCAGACCCAGTAGAGGACTTTCGCCACGCTCATTAGGTGTGAGCAGTATCTGCAGAATTTCCGCACGCTGGCTTGGATTGCCGTATTCAATGCCCTTTTCCACCACGTTGCTCGCGAACTTGTGCTTAGAAAACACCAACAACTGCGAGATGACAACGGAAAGAATCTTCGACCGATCCTTTTCGTCTCCATTTTGGATCACATGCTGGATCACATAATTACCAAATTGATCAGGGATAAGACTAGCGGCGCAAGCATGAATTTCCGCTAGAATAGCCTGACGGTCAGCCTCGCGACAGTGTTCCAGCATCCTCTGGATGACACGGCAACCGTAGGGATGAGCAGCAAGGCGGTGCACTTGGCCCTTAAAATCATTAACGATGAACTGGATGTGCTCCATGGGCACTCGTTCAATGGCCTTTTGAATGACATGGTTTCCATTTTGGTCTTTGACACATCGCATGACGTGATGCTCAAGTTCTTTAACCATCGCCGCCTGCTGGTCAGTCAGGACGTGCTCCAGAGCCTTACAAGATAGCAACATTAGTTTGTTGTACACTTGATTCCCAATGGTTTTAAAAAGAGCCTTACCTTCTGCACGACACGGCATCCATACATCTGCGTCGAGAGCGCAAGGATATGACCCATCATCTGCTGCGCCAGAGCCTTTTTCTGCGCTTGATTCCCATGCTCGAATAGTTTTTGGATAACATAATTTCCAAAAACATCCATCATGAGTTGGATTGCATTAGGTTTGATTTCCTGAAAAACCTGTTCCTTTTCATCACTATTCGCAGTTTCCAGCTTTTGTTGGATGAACCGAGAGCCGTGCTGGTCCCCGCTGAACTCCACAATATGATTGTAGATGTCCTACAGAGTTGTCAGTGAGGTTGGATAATTTGAGGACGTCGACACACCTTCAATTCATATCGTTTGCTGCCCTTGCTATTGGCCCTAAATTCCTCCAGTAATGGACTGCGGAGAGATTGGCTACTGTCCTCCCGATGAGGAGTTCGAGAGGCAATCGACCCCAGGCCACCGAAAGCTGTAACAGGGTACAGGCTTGCCAACGGATTTATGCCCCTCGCAGCATATGGAACGAAGTTGAGCGCTGGGTTGAAACTGAGCTGATGTGCTGAATTTCGAAGAATTTCTTGTTGCTCTTGCTGCAAAGTACGTAGCTTTCGATCCAGATATTCGGGTTGTGGGTCAATACTCTGGCCATGGAGTCGGAAAAGGTGGTTTCCAGAGCCAGGGGTCCCAATTGCAGAGTAAAATGGGCTATTAATGTTACGGGTAGAGTCAGTAGTAACGGGTGACCCAGGAGTCCGAGCACCAAATCGGCCATGGACGTGAGCATACAGAGTGGAATCAGTAAGAGGCGCCTCGGGGGTGTATGATCTGAAGTCAGTCACATCATCTGACACTACCGAATTTGTGAAGCGAGCAAGCGTTCCATCATGTGAGGGGTGGGAATAAAATGAAGGGCGTTGGATATTGTTTGTTTGTGAATAGACATTTAACCGGTCCTGGTTCAGATGCAGCTTCGCAAAGTTCGCTTGCAAGTCAGCTTGTGAAATAACGTGGTTCTGATCGTCGTTCATATCAGAATGAAGCGATGGCCGGTTGGAATGCAATGGCCGGTCAGGCACAGTGGACACTGAGCTGCGAGGCAGGTGGGTTTGGCCCAAGTTATTGGCGCCCTTGAAGTTTCCGTTGTTTGTTCCGACCTGCTGCAATTGTTGAAAGGTTAGGCCTCCCTCCGCAGTCGGTGGGTTTCTGTCACCAAATGGAATGCCCATATTGTTTAAAAATGCTGCCGTGTTTGCTTGTTGGTGACTGTAGCCGTTGATACCACCGAGAGAGGCAGTGTTAGCGCTCCCAGTCGAAGGTCCAATGGCATCAGGCTGCTGAAGCGGGGGCCTGGATGTTGGGCTGCTACTGGTCAGGGTAGCATGCTGCCCTCGGGTGAGTGAAAAGAACGAAGGAGAAGAATTCACCGATGTCTCGTCTGAAACGTTGGAGAAGCCACTTCCCCGAGTTGAACCTGGAAGATGGCCTTTTTCGTGACTGAGACTCCAACGCAAACTGGACCGTCCTGCCCATCCTTCCGACTCTGATGTCGCCAGGAGAGAGCTGGACCCAGTTTTACCTTCTATCTCCCCGTCAGTACTGACTCGACTAGGCATTTGTCCTGACCACGCATGGATTACGTTAGTTCTGGCATCCCAAGCAAGGCAGAAGCCAAACAGGGCCAACTCACCCCGAACGCGAGTATTTTCAATAGCTGCGTCTCGAAGGCTGCTAGCAAAGCCAGAATTTCCCCAGATGTTACTGTCCCAGCTGGTCTTTCCGCTACCAATCCCCTGCTGTCCAGCACCGGATGAATGAACAAGTCGACTATGATCGTTGCTGTTTACCGAGATTGATCCACCCATACCTGAAACTTGACCTCTGGGCTACTCGACGGATTGAAGCGCTTTAGTAATTGCAAATTCATGGACACAAACCAAACCCTGAGAAGTAAATGATGAAAAGAGAAACATACCTTATGTGCAGCAGTACTATTAGTAATTACTGAAGCCATGTCCAAAGACATTCGGGAAGTAATCTCAATGCTCAAATGTTGGAGGACCGTGTATGCGAAGATGCAATGTACCGTGAGACGATATAAACGGTGATATTTGCAGGTGGTTTGGGTTGGGGTCAATGTATGTTGGTACACGGATAAATAAAGACGGGAGGCCAACGTTCTTGAAACGGCGAGTTTATATGCAAGGGATCATGCACAGGGATGTGGCAGGCAAACTAATATTTGACTGGTAAAGCTCTTATTGCGGTTAGTTCAAGAGTACAGTATGGTCTGACTGCCAAAAATGACAGGACGCGCGACCATGGGACCGAGCGAGACAAAAGAACAAGGCTAGGTAGGAGGCGACTTTAGAAGCGGAACAGGAACAAGGGGACTGAGCTCGACCATGTACAATCAAGAGCAGAGAGGCAAGGAGATCATGATGATAAAGTAAATTGCGGGTTGCAGAGAGGAGACAACGGACAGGCGAG
>FQSS02000774.1:6958-30484 GCA_900128795.2 Malbranchea cinnamomea | reverse complement strand
GTTGGCTATCGAAGATTTGGGATATACCGCCTTTGGGACCCTTCTACCGACACAGTCCACCTTACTCGTAATGTGGACTTCAACGAGGATTTTGACAAACCTCCACCTTTTACCGAAGCCAAGGCTTCACCTGAGCGGCCACACTGGCACGCTGCTATGGTCCGAGAATCTGATGGTCTACGTAATCGAGGAAACTAGACTCTGACCAAGTATTTTACCTTTTATTGCGCTTTTGGAGGATTTGGGCCTGCTTGCCTTCGTGGGTGCGGCAGCGAGAGGGGGTGTTAGGGCCACTGCCTACCCCCGATGTCATGTGACCCACAATGCATGTACATATTCGGCTGTAGTAGGCTATACCTTCAATAGTAACCAACTACTCCCCTCATCAGAAAACGACAGTACTACTAAATAGAGAGTCGAACTTTTTAGTAGGTTAGATTTGAAAGAAACACACGTTGTCTGTCCTCCCAGCTTCACAGCACACTATAGAGGCTTGTTGGACTCTTTGTAGATTCGAACTTTACTTTGCTCGTACGAGAGAGCACGCCCAATAGTAGTATGGAGTACTAGTACATAGTAGTATCACTTGGTTGTGAATACTAGGAGTACGGTCAGATCCACTCGTACCCGTGAAATCTTCAAGCGCGGAGAATTTGGAGACCAATTTCTCGTGACAGGGTCATTGCGCGGTTCCTTTTTAATTGAGCATTGCCCCATTGTCAACAATTAACTGAATCGACGGCCGTGTTCGTGGGAACGGAACGTGCTCAGAGCGTAAACAAGAATTCACCGCCAGCTTTCCACCGTCAATTGACGACCCCAGATAATCTTAAACAAAGACAGGAACATGGTTGGGGAAACCGGATGTTCCCACGAAACCCAGATGCTAGGCTCCAGCGCTCCGCGTGGAGGTAGTGAGGTGCCAGAAAAAAAAAAAAGGGCACACGCCGCAGACGCAAGCTCCGAATGAATAAAAAGGACTCGTTTGCACCACGTCAAGGTCCAGACAAGAGTACTCCGCAAGAGTAAAACAGTCAGTCGTATGATAACCGCTGACTGAGCGGGTGGCACGTTCGGGAACTTTGTCAAAAAAATCCGAGTCCATCTGAAAGGGCACTGCAATTATTGACACGATTCATATATATCGCAAAGCCAATCTTGCAGGCAATGGAACATGGGAGTTGCTGTGCGTCTATCGCGCTGCTTGCTTTATATCCAACCGGTAAGCGCGACGAAGCTGTTCATGCGCATGCCCCGGTGCTGGAGATGCTTCCTCGACCGCATATCTGCCATTCATTCGAAGTTGTCACACGCAAAGCTCTGTGTGATGGATAAAAGGGGTATCCCTGGCTGTGTTGCACAACGGCGCTCGTGCTGCCTCCTGGTGCTGCAGAGCACTGGCAGCTCAGCACCCAGCAGTGGTAGAAAGTCTTCGAGAGGTACAACAAGGGCTCCCGCAGATAAAGCTGGGACCTAAGCTGGATGTTGCACAACGGAAGTGTCTGCTCGAATGGAGCGGTAAAGCAGGCTCCGCATGGATGACAAGTCCCGGCCCAACCTTAGGGGTTATGTTCGCAGTACGATGGACGGACTACGTACCTGTACTAATAGTCTTACAGCGTTGGTACTACGAGTTAGCAGACGCAAAGTAGCACGAGCAAAACTCACAATCAGTTCATCATTCCGTACAGAGTACTGCATACATAGTAGCATGTATGCAGTTTCCACGCCGCGTCAAGTAGGCAACTCGGATCGTTTGAAGTTCATTGTTGGCGTTCGAGAGAGAGAATCAAAGCGAGCTAGTACTAAATGGGCAAGCGTGATCCAGCCCGGGGCTTACATAAACCAAGCAGTCACATGATCTGTTCCTCCCTGCCGACGTCACCGCATTCGATGGAAGAAGCGTCTCTCCGCGTATCCATCACCTGCAACTCACTTCAACTTCCCTTACTCTCAACACACTGGTCCAACAAGGACCTGCCCATTGAGCAGGTCTCGCGCCAATAGACCAAATAACTCTATCCGGCCATACCACAGATACATGGCGGATCAGTTACCCTCAAACAACGGTCCGCCGCAACCAACTCCGACCACTCCCCCGCCGCCCCCGTACTCTCCCGTCACCCCGGTCATGTCGCATTCGACGCTGTTTCCGTCTCCCGCCCCTGAACCTCTTCTAGGCCCTCCATCCTCGTCCTCGCCGTTTGCAGTGCCTCAGATGTCGTCGATCTCACAGGAGCAACAACAGCAACAACAGCAGCAACAACCACAACAGACTCGACAGTCGCCAGAGACTCAGAGGCAAGAGCCGCAACAACAGCAACCGCAACAACAACAACAGCAGCAGCAGCAGCAGCAGCAGCAGCAACAGACTCCTCTCTTCGCTCCTGAGCCTCCTCCCGTGCCCATCTCCGAGTCTGACAACCCCGACGCCATCGCGCTTCGCTCAGCCCTCACAATCCTGCAGATCCAACGCCAGCAGGCACTGCGCGATATCCGGAAACTAGAGGCATTGAAGGTCGCCGCGTCGCAGGATCCCGAGCGCTTTGCGCAGGAGCTGGCCGAGGGGAAGCTGAGGAGTGAAAAGGGCGATCTCTTACGGCCAGCGGCCGACGATGACGAAGACGACGAGGCGCACGAGCGCGGAGAGGAAACTGCCAAAAACGACTCATCCAAGTCCAAGTCCAAATTTGGGAAGATTCCGGCGCCGCAGAATGTCATACGCATGCCCCCGATCAATTGGGCCAAGTACCACATCGTCGGAGACGCCCTGGATAAACTCCACGAGGAACAGCGACGACGACCGATACCCGGTGAACCGCGGCGAGATTTCCTCCGTGCAGGCCCGCCAGCCAGAAATCCAGAGCATCTTGTAGCCGCGCCGTACAGACCCTTTGTTGATAAGCTTGACCCACAGTCTCGTCCCTCGACGAGGGCTGCGAATAAGCGGAAGAGGGACCAGACGTAGCATCCGTCGTTCATTCTCTTCTGTGTTTTTCTTTTTGTCTGGGCGTACTTTATCATTATCTCCATACAACTAGAACTGTACGGTTTATCTCTCATCTATCCTGGTCCAGTACAAGGACTGTCCAACATCATCGGAGTATAGGCAGGCCGGTCATATCACCGACGATTCACAAATCGAAACAGTTCCACCCCCTGACCCGTTGTCCTTAGCTCGATATCCCAGCCGTTTGACTTCCATTATCCCTCCCGTTTACGCATCACCCCTGCTCGGCTTGCCTAGACACACCAGCGATGAACGCTAAGCCCTAGTTCCTCTTCCGCTTCGCTCTTGGGTTGGGCAGTGGAAGCGGCTTGATCTTTTCCCAGCCTCCGCGGAACTCGAATGTCTTCAAGTGATCGTACGGGTATCCAGGATACATCTTGTGCAGGAAACCACCTTGGACTTCTTGCAGGTTCTCCCACCGGCGGTTGGCACGGCACTCGGGACACTCGTTCTCCTCGAACTCGTAGTCCTCTGCAAACTTGCCGTACAGCCAATTTCCCGTCCGATGGCGCCCTTGCTGCCTTCTCATCAACCACACGTACGGGTCAACGGGGAGATACTTTCTGCACTTGAGGCACAGTTCCGTGTTGGCAGGCATCCATGGTTTGAGGAGCCAAAGCAGACGCAGCTGATCACCCCTGCTGTACAGGATACCCTCTTTGTTATTGATGCCAAGGCTGAGGATCGCAAAGGTCTTGTTGGTCAGGGCGAGCGCGATCTGTGCAGGAGGATCGAGGTAGGAGAAGATCTTGCCCAGAATGTCGTTGTCCAGACCTTCGAGAGTGGGCTGCCAGAAGTATTGGTGCCAGTTCACCTTCTTAGGATCCAGGATCTGCGGGTTTTATTTTTAAACAGGAGAAGAAAATAGATTAGCGAATGCTCTTCCTCATGCTTCTTCTCTGGTATACCAGTCGTCCGGTGGGTATCCACTATCCTCTTCCTTCCTCAACGTAAGGAAGGAAGTAGGCCTTTTTTTTTCTCCCCCTTGCTTTGCCACGAGGTACTTCACTTACTCGTTCACTCAACTTCAATTTGTAGAAGTTGACAATGGAGAATCTGCGCATCCATGAGAAGTCTTGCTTTGGCTCCTCTAGCTCTTCCTCGATGGTATAGACCAGCTCGTCCAGGTCGCACAGGATGTCCTCCTCGTCGCTGCTCTCACTTGGGTCCTTGCTTTTCTGGCTCGGCTTTGGTTTCCGGCGGATTTCAAAGTGGATCTTTGGGTGTTTGGCACAACTGTTTTTGATACCATGGACTCTTTTGTTAGTGATAACTGAAAGCGGGCACGGGTATTGAGAGAGCCAAAGATGTCAAGGCAGTGCAACATTATCAGTTTTTTCCTTTTTTTTTTCTTATCATGGGGGCTTTATAACAATCTTCAAAGCCACCATCTCTGCTGTTCAGGGAGTATGGATAGGTGATAATGCAGAAATGTTCCCACTCACCGACGACGCTGCTTGATCCAGTCCTTCTCCTTGAGTGCTTTGATCCAGCTGTATCTGCGCTCATGGAGTTTCCTCCTGCAGTAGAGGAAGTTGATTTGTGTTAGTACTGTCTTGTCTGCTCCAAGGTTGTTTTATATTTTTTTCTTCAGGAATTTAATGCAGCAAAAGACCATGATCATGGACTGGGAGTGCATAATCTCCGTGACATGAGACGACGGACACATTCTCACTCCAAACACCAAAAACAATACCAAGCTGAATGGTCATATCGATAGACGTCATCCAGAACTCCCAGGAACAGGTTCCTGTCAACACGATCACAGGGAGAGTTCTGATCTGGGGTAATAACAACGCTGATAGACCGACAAATACCAGGTGAAAAGAACACGCAGCAGAAACAATAGGGGAGAAAAATTCACTCACATTTTTGGATGCCCCATTCTGTTCCAATAGGGTTCACGCTCCTCAGCAGTCTGAGGGCCACAACACTGGAGCTGAGCCATCCGATCTATCGCGGCCTCCAGCCGGGCTGATCGGGCAGTCCTGACGGCGGCCGTGCCGGTACGGGTGCAGATCGAGGAGTCGACCGAAGTTGCAGAGCTGAACGACGTGTTGACGCTCGAGGTCGTCTGGCTGCTCGACGCCGCGGACATGGAAACGGCGCTGCGGCTTGCGTTGTCGCTGTCCATCTTGGGATGCGAAAGGATCTGTGGCGGCACCTCACTATGGACACAATCGCAGAAGCAACTGCACCGGTGGTTGGGAGAGGCTGATGAAGAATGCAATGGTGATGAGGTCAGCGAGAAAGGGAGAAATGAAGAAGGCGATAGCCACGATGGAGAGGAGCGCGGAGCAGCAGGGACAGCAGCAACAACACCACGGGGTTCATGGAGAAAGCGAGAATACCAGCGTGCTCAGGGGATGTAGACGGAGAAAGAGAGGGAGTGTCCGGAGACGACTCTTCCTCTCAGAGCTCCGTCCCGCCACCAACGCTCAGGGATCTCAGGGACAGCCAGCAGTGTTCAAGGCGTTCTTTTGAATTCTAGAGAGAGTGTGTGTGCGCCTGTTCCGCACACTGATTTCTAGACACCATTCTGTTTGCAATCTGGTCCAGACACTGCACTCTACGGGAACTTCCGTGCGAGAGCTCCCCCCAACATAAGGCCGAAAAGGCCCTCTCAACTGAGATCAGTCCATGATGAATCGACTCATTCTACCCATCTGCATCACTTTTGGCTGACGATGAGCAGCCATCTCAGTCCTCTGGTCAAACGCAGCTGTCGATGATCTCTTGCATCATGAGGAATTTTCAGCAGGTTATACTGGACCTGAAGTATCAGGGAGATGCTGCATCAGAGGTGAATGTAAGTTACATTGCACTTTTTACGGCCCTTACTTGACCTTTTTCCTGCTGATTGATTTCCTAACACCAGGGTGTCCCTATGATAAAGGAGGAAGTGGAACTTAACGCCGCCCATGCGCCAAATTCCAACAGGCTGTTATACACCAGAGACGCGTTTCGAAGCTTTTAATAACTCCACGTCAAAAGTTGTGCACTGCGTGGAAACGGTTCTCGATTGCTTAACCGGGGTAGCAGTTGTTGAAGACTGCCAAGGGGCAATGACACGGAGGGATAGCTGGATGATCGTCCTCGAATAACCTGTCTGCGGTTAATCTAGTGATCGTACTTGTCAAGACCAGAATTTAGGTAGTTGCAGGAGTGTCGATATATGCAATGCCCCTCTGATTACCGCGACCGCTTAGGAAATGGTCTATCAGGTTGGGAGAAAAGCCATGGGAGCATGTTCCGGGGGCTTCTACGAGCCAGTCAACCTTTCAATCTGGCTACGTTGGTTTACCCAGAGAAGGTTTGTCCATCTCCCTGCGCATTCAGGGCCGGTGACCTGCCAGACACACCGGGTCAGGCTACATGCTTGTGATGACTTTGATGATTTTGCTATATTGGAGTATTTAAAACCCACGTCAGCGATTCCCATCATACTACGCTACTACTCTGCGACGTGGCAGTGATGGTTCATACACTGAGAATTGTCCAAGGGTACCACCCAATACTATCACTTTATTCACTAACCGGACGATCGAATTGGCCCCAAGAGAAGTGCATTGGTTCAGATTAGAAAGGGCACCAATGCCTGACCAGCGACGGTCTACCTCCACAAGCTCGGAACCCCAGTCGTGCTCGAGTCTCATACGTCATGGATGCCGGTGACACGCAGTTTATTACGCCCCCAGAGCATGGAGACATTATCAGACGCGTCTCGGCTACATGCGGCGAACCTCTGTGTTCAACAGTCGTCTTTCGATCCATGGTGCAAAAACAAGGACATCATCGTAAAACTTCTCCTTGAACCTGCTTATGGAGCCCTCCTGTTTTTGTCCATGCATTAGGCTTCTCCTGGCACTCTAGTGCTGATCAGCTGGATACCCGTCTGGTTGGTTCCTTGCTGTTGCCGCGACCTGGTACTGTCCGTAGTGCTCACACAGAACTGCAGGAGGTGTGGCTTGTTTCGCAAAAATCCCTCAGATCCTCAAACCGCTAGCTAGGCGCAGCCAAGGTGATGGAGCTTGAGGTCTGAAATTCGTTCGGCAAGGAAAGAAAGGGACACGGTCAACGGGTCGCGCAACCAGTAGGTGGTGCTGGGTAGACTAAATCTGTGGTGTTCCAAGGAACCAACTGAACGCACCTTCAACCGGTAGTATGTATATCAAAAAATTGGCTCCACAACAACGTCGGAGGGCACGTCAGTTCCTAGCCCGGATAAACGATGAATGGTGATGTTCGATAGGAGCTTCCCACCCCGGCTTAGGGATACTAATCCGTTAAAGGCGTAAAAGAAAGAGAGTGTGGAGGTGACGACTACTCGGATGTTCCCCCCAAAAAAATCTCGCGATCAGGGCCAAACCCGTCCGCATCCACTCAAACTGGCTTCGCAGAATACATCCGGAGCGATAGCACCTGTCTGCCGAAGTATCTCGGCTCTGTCCCTGTGGCCAGCGGACACCGCCATTTCTAGGGGGTGAGCGCCAGGCTCGTACTTGTCATTGCTCAGGACAAACCCGTTGGTGAGTAACACCGTGAGCAGCGTCGACGACGCAGCTGTGCCAGCGGCGTACTGCATCGGATCCATTTCCTTGTCACGAAGCCGGACGACGATGTCCCTGCTTGCCCCTGCTTCAACGAGCAAGGGGATAACTTCGCACAACTCAAAGTATATGGCCCAGCCCAGCGGCGTGTTATACCCGCTAGGCTCCCGATTCGATAGGGTCGCTATCTCCAGCGGTGCGCCGTGCTCAAGAAGAAGCTTCACCGCCTCCGGGCTCGCGTTTTCGACCGCGATTGTCGTGAGTGGGCAGCGAGATCCGTACAGCAGAGTCTGCGGATTCGCCCCGTTGGCCAGGAGCAGCCGCATGCACGACTCAAAGGCCCTGATGGTGACGATGATCAGGGCTTGGTCGCGGCGGTTCGTGGCCTGCGGCGGAAATTCAATCAAACTCTCGGCTTCTGCCAGCGGTGCTTTCCAGCAGTCATCACCAGCGGCTCTCTCCCTTTCCACCATTTCCTTAAGCGCACAGAAGGCGATTGACTCCGAGGCCCAGAGGGCGAGGTCATCGGGTCGGTATGTGCAAAGGAGGATATCCCGCGTAAGAATGTAGAATTCACCTAGATGCTCCCATCCGCAAGTCAGCGAGTGAAAACGCCTCGTTGCGTCGGGAGAATTTTTGGCCAGTCTGCACTCTCGTAGTACTTACGGGACACGAGCAGCAAAGGGGCAATAGGTTTCCAGCGCTTCTTGACCTTCCTGTGGTGATCATGCCTCACTTTATAGTATAGTGTGGGCTTCCGATAATCCAGCTCGCAGACTAGCCGAAGAATGGCTGATTTGAGCTCATGGGGGAGTTGGGACCAGCTCATGGTGACGACCACTGTGAGAGCATAGAAGGATTGGTAGGATGAGAACGGTAATGAGATATGATGCCAGTGTTATCGAACAGAGTAAAGAAATCCAGGGAATAGCATTATCTGAGGAGTGATACGGACTTCTGGACAAAGGGGAGACATGGAAGCCCTCAATAGGAAAAAAAAAAAAAGTCACACATTGTGTAGGTGAAGAGCATCTTTTGCTAGCGGAGATTACCATCGCTCGAAAGACAATTCGGACACTGGTCAAGGATGATGGATAACTCGAGTTCAATGAGGTATTGCGGTATCTCACAGTCGATAATATTCTTGAACTGTGTTTACATACCAGTCAAAATGCACCGTGAACCTGCCATTCCTGAACCAGCCAGACGCCAGGTATCCCAATAGAGAGAAAAAAGTAATCAACACAGACTCATGATACATGCAAGCTTAGTCCTCGCCCTCTCCAAGCGCCACCTTCTTCAGACTCAGCGCCTGCTTCAGCTCTTGGACACGATTGCGCAACTTGGCCTTCAAGATCGGGTTCTTCATCTGTTCCCAACGTTGCGTCTCTGCTGCCACCTGGTTCTCCAACTCTGCCACTTCTTCGCGGAGCTCTTGTAGTTGTCGCTGTGCTTCCAGCGCGTCTTCGTCCATGTCGACCGGCTCATCCTCTGCCGCCGACTCTTCGGTCTCCTCGTCCTCGTCACCAGACGTCTCGCCGGTAGTGGTACGCTTGGTATGCGGGGTTCCGGCCTCGAAAGTTTCGCCTTCTGCTTCTGCTTCTACTTCTGCTCCTACCGCTTCGGCTTGGGCCTCAGGAGCGGCTCGCCTTTCTTCAGCAGCGGCAGCGTCTGCATGAGCAGCCAGAGCAGCCTCCATCTCGGCAGCCAGCGCATCTTCAAAGGCATCCTCGCCCAGCTCAGACGCACCCTGATCGTAGTATTGCTCGTCTGGCTCGCCTTCTGCATCCTGTTCTTCATCGTAGCCCTCGAACTCTTGGTCGGCTTCTTCTTCGCTCTGCTGCTCTCTCATCCACTGCGCATAGTCCATCACCTCGAAAGTGGGCGGTTTGATAGCCTCTTGATCCTGTTTGAGAAGCCTGGCTACTTCCATTTCCACGGCCTCGATGGTGCGATTGCTAATGCGCTTGCGGAATCTTCTCTTTCGAACCCAGCGTAGTGGTGGCGTGAGGCCATGTGCGTACTGGAAAGTGGTCGGGTCGACATCCTTTGGCAAGGGATAATTCATAGCCTCGCTCTCAGACTCTACTCTGCCCAGCACAAGTAGCATTTGGCAAATATCTGCAGCTTTGAACCACCCACGCTTATCCCAGCTCTTCATCGCCTCGACGATACACGGCAAATCCACCAGGGTTGCGGCATACATGTTCCCTCTTACTGTAACGGTCGCACGTCGCCCATCTCGTGTCAACGGCTTGAAGCTAATATCTGCTCCTCCTTGGCTCCGCGGCCCAAAGCGCTTCTCTTCGATCGCCTGTCGGATGTAGTCGCAGTCCTCCCCCGGCTGCATGCGCAGGATAAACTCCTCCTCCAACGCGGGATCGATCTCCGTATCCGAGGCTTCAGAGTCGTAGCCAACACCATGCGGTCTCTTCGGAGGCTCTCCCTTGAGTCTCTTAAATCGAATCTGCGGTGGTGGCTTGGGCTTGGTGCTGAGCTTGATGCGCTTGATGGGTGGGTGCGGCGTCTCGCCAGCGCCGCCCGCCGGCGCAGCGGCGGCATCGTCTTGCTGGCCGTCTCGCACTCGTTTCTTGTTGGGTGCGGGCGCTCTGATCTTCAACTTTGTTCCCTTGACGGTCTCCTTGGGTTTTGGTGAGGCATCGTTGGCTGGACCGTCCGGGCGCGGTCCGATTTTCAGTTTAAGCTTGGTAGGTCCGTTGCTCGATGATGCGGATGCCGCAGGGGTAGATGACGGCTTTGGCTGCTGCTCGCCAGGTTTGCTGAACTTGAGCTTCAACGTCGGCAGCTGGCTCATCTTGACCGGTCCTCAGGTTTGCGTGGTGTTGAACGATGTACAAGTGGCCAAAAGCCAATCGGGGAAAAAGCAGCCTTGCTCGTCTCTCGATTTGGAGCTAATAAAAACTCAACACATTCTGAGAAATCAAAGAAACTGGGAGCGACAGACCAGAAGGTAAACTCGTCGAGCGTTCGACAGAGCGCAGTTGCAAGTGCTTGACATCGCCCCAGCTTAGTCAGCACTGCAGGGAAAAGGGAGCAGTGAATTGAAGCAAATGAAAACAACTCCAACTCGATTGACAGACGGCTACAATGGGAACTGTCTGAGTCTACGGCCTTTCTTTGACACTCAGCTACTCAGATGAAGCATTCACTGTCTAGGGGATTTTCGGGGGATATGTCCTCTTGTCATTTGCTCCTTGCACACTGAGTTTCATCATCCATTGCCCGTAGTTCAAGCAGCGAGAAGCATCATGTCTGCCACTCAGGACCTTCACAACAGCCTCCTTCACCCGCCGATTATTCAGATTCTGCGTGCTGCGGGCTTTCATTCCGCCCGTCCCGCCGTTGTCGACACCCTAACCGATATCGCTGCCCGTTATCTTTCACTTCTTGCTACATCTACCCTCGAACACGCGCGGAACAGCCATGAGGATATGCCCACTCCCCGTTTCGACGACGTGCTGATGGCACTTCAGGACGCTGGAGCGCTAAGGCCGCAGCTGTCCCGCATGGAGGAGAATTGGCGTGGAGAAGAGGATATGCGGGGTCTAGACGCCTTCATCGCGTGGGCGCAGGGCCCCGTGAACAGGGAGATTAGACGTGTCGCGGGGCTTCTTCCCAGTGAGGGTGACACGGTGGATGAAGAGTCGCTTGAGAAAGAGGATTTTCTATCGGGTTCGTCCTTTGGGTTTTGTTTTAAGCCTTTGTATTGCAGGAGGTACGGTCGCTAACGTCCCGCGAATACTGCAACAGTATTGAAAAAGAAGCACAGCAAGACCGGCGAGGAGTCGCGATTCCAGGGCACAGTGTTGGGGAAAGATGCTGAACCACGCCGGATCATCATCGAAGGTGGAGTAGAGTCAATACAAGAGTGGGCTGAGCAGCTGGTGCGGTCAAGGAAGTCCAGCCAGACGGATGGAGGCCAGACCACATCGAACGTCAACAGCGCTCCGAATGTCCCTGTCCCCGAAGTCATGGAGACATGATGTCCTGCACGACTTGCTGCACTGCACACGAGTGTATGGGTGCCCAGAGAGAAACATTTTTTATGAATTTTGAGTAGCGTACGGAACGATCGCCAGCTTTCTCGAACCAGTCGATCCGTGGAGAGTAAAGTTCTTCAAGGTTAGCTTTCAGTGGAAGAGTGAAAAATCACAGCGCCCTGCCTCCACACTACCGTGATGGACGAAGCCAGTTTTCATGTTGCTCTCTGAAGCAAGACATCTCTACTACTTGACGCCCAGTTCGAGCCTCCTAGGCCTGTGGCCATACAGAGTGACACTGCGGAATAGTGCAGTCGTCTCGAAACTTGAAACCTTGCCTTATTTTCTCAACAGATTGGGATGAGTTGGAGGGTTCTGTCCTGATACGAGACTAATGGATACCCTGATCAGCATCGTTGTGAAGGATAAATGTCCCTGCAGCTCCCATCCTCATTCCACGCCGTCAAGCAATGTATTTGTTCCAGACGCGTAGCCAGTTTATGCAAGGAGTCAAACAAGGGTCCGAGAGTCGCAGTCATCGGACTAGGGAAGCAAAGCAACTGCTGACCATATCGTCAGTCTTTTCACTTTGCTTCTTCCTCTGTCTTTCGATGAAATTGACCTTGGCGTCGTGACGTTGGGGAACTTGGCGATGAAGGATTCAACGTGACGGGCATCGAGCGCAACAGCTATGTCGGAGATTTGTGGCATTCCACAGACGGTTACCGAACACGCGTCCTCCAAATTACGTGAAGCAGCTATCGCCCGGCGTTTGTTGTCACTGGCGACGGATGCCAATGAGGAAAGCGACAACCATAAACGTCTCGACCCCCCTTAGGTCTAGTTCTACGATAGCCCATAGCTTATGGTTAGCGTCACCCGGGTTGCTTTAAGCAAGGGCATCAGTACTTTACTTTTGCTGTTCGGCCAGTTGGCCTCGTTCCAAAGAAATGTCATTTCACTTCTGTGAGAAGATTTTTAGAACTCCGCTATTCCACCTGACGGGTTTATGTCGGGTCATCTGTTCTCTTTGCTCGATATCTCTTCGGAGGTCACAGTTTCAAACGCCGGAATTCGGTTAATCAAGATGACAGAAAATGACAACCTCTTCGTCTTCTCTTGATCATCGTGTCACCAGGCCCCACACCCTCGACTGCATGAACTGGGAGACGTGGTCCGTGGTTTGGCAAAGTATACTCTCTTATAAAGGGTTCTTGGCCGATGTGATTTTCTGAGTAGAGAATCTCACGCACTCAAAAAGAGATTCATGATTATCTTGCTAGCTAAACCTATACCCTAGCCATTCCTCAGTTCGAACAAAGATCCCAAGTCTGCTTGACCTTCACAAGCAAGGAGCCGGCACATCGAGAACACGGATACCCCCGTTTCCCGAGAGTATGTAACGCGCTCCGTCCCCATCTAGAATCGAGTGAGTGCTCTTTTCCAAGCATACCCGGATACACCTAGCCTGTGTCCTGCTAGTTTTGTGAACAGCATAAATCTAACGAGACGCATTTGAAGCAAGCGAGACTTATGCCGACCATCTTGGCCTCCGGTCCACGGCAGGGACTGGAGTTGGCGAATATCTCGGCTGGGGCTGGACGGGCTGGAAACATGGCTTGTTGAGTACAGGTGCCCCAGGTTGCCTGTATCTCGTGTGTATATCCCGCATCTGTCCTGTCTGTTCGATAAGCGCAAGAAGAGGCGTGGGACCAGGGTTGAGATTGAAAGGGTGATTAGGGCGCTGATGGAGGATACACCGAAGGCAGAGCAAAGGAGCTCTATTTTGGGTTGTTGAATTTCATTTTGTGTCTTAGCGACACTTCCAATCCATTTTCCTAACACTGGGTCTTCTGTTTACGCCAGGCGTACAGGGTACAACTCAAGCGCATATTCCAGTGACTAGTGATATTGCGGTTAGTCCCTTTGAGAAAGATGCACTTCTGTAATATGAAAATTGAGGGCAGAGAGGAGCAGTAAAACAGTACATGATGACTGGACTCTATATACATAACACACATTTCTGGTTCATGGCTCACACCAGATTCGCTGGAATATCGAAAGACGAGGGACACACACACGGGCACATTCTTGAGCCATAGAACCGTGCGAAGCAATCAAGCAAGATCGAAGTTGTCGATCGATGGTCACCTGGTATTCGACTTCAACCACATGCCAGACTTCTGGTTCAACAAAGACCCAATTGACCCGCGATCGTATGCCAGTTCCAACATGTAGTAGCTCATCCACGTCCCGGTCGCCGTTGTCCCCGGCGCCAATTACATCGTCCTGTCTCGTCCGAGTTATGACGACTTCTCGTTCTCAAAGTAGTTCTTCTCCTGGAACAAATAACCCTTGATCTTGCGCTCCTTGATGAGCTCAAAGTATTTATCTGCACCACACCACGAGTATTAGCCGAATCCGATCTTTGTGTCTCTCCCTCTCTCCCTCTCCTTTCTAGCTCAGAGCATGTCTGAGCCGGTCAAAGGATGCTAGAGATTCTACCCACCTCTCAGCTTGCCGCACTTCTCCAGGTGGTTCACGCCCTCGCGACGATAGCACTTGCCCAGCTCCTCGCCCACCAGCCGCGCCATCATGCTGCGCACCCACTGCTCGCGGATGATCGCGTCTCGCGCATTGTGCAGAGCAACCGTGTCTTCAAAGTCGACGCCGTCGTACGTCGGCGGAACGGTGGGCTTCTTGGCCTTGAACGCTTCGGATTCCGGGGTCGGCATTGTGGACGGTCGAATCGAGGTCCTCGTGGAATACGTAGTACTCTCTCGACACGGGCGACACAAAGGGAAACGAAGATAGAAGATAACGCAGGAGGAGGAAGAGGAAAGCGAGGCGTATGTTGGGGACAATGGCCGTTTTCCTCGTTTCTGCCCCGTGAAACTGATCCAATTGATTCCGTACGATCACGCCCAGTTCTCACGGCGTGGTTCTCGTTGCTTTCCGCTTCTAAAGGTCTCGGGTCATGTGACCTATTAAGTAATGTGTGGCCTACCAGCAGACACTAAGCTTGAAGCGGTTAGGCGTAGGATGCTATGGGCGGCTTTATGTTGATCCGGATCCAGCTTAACTTTCGACTTCCAACGATACTTTTCTATGAACGACTACTTGACTCCCCCACTAAAGCTCCCTTGTGTTGTATCCGGATTACTAGCACTACTACGACCTGTAAAGGTGCGGCGAATTGGCCGTAAGAGTTGACGCTGGGGCGGGATCAGGACTCATCGTGTTACGTGTTCCCCAACCGTTGCTGAAAATCTCAAGGTTCTCAAGGAGAGAAACAGAAAGGATCCATCAGAACATACCTCCTCAGGCCGCGATCAGTCATCATTCACTGTTGCCATTGCCGTGCGGTAAATTTGATGACAGTGGATAACAAGCCGATGATAACAACGATCCAATAGATATCCGTGTATGCAGACAGTGCGTTTGCAGAGCTCAACAATGAAAGAATCTGCAGTAGACCATGCCTGGGAGCATTTCACCTTTTTTTTTCCCCTCGCACAAAGTGGTCAGACTTTGACCTGGAATGAATATATACCTGCCATCACCTGAAAAAGCATAGACTTTGAAGACTGAATAGAGAGTGAGATGACCTTACCATTTCTGCAGAATGGGTATCATTTGAGCCAAAGGCCGGAATGCTCCATCTCCACTCATCGGGCGTCAACACACAGTGTGTAGCAACACAGTCTGTTATATACATAGTACACTGAATGTGTACTACATCCGAAGTAGTACTCTTTCATGGTGGTTGTTTACGCTGCTTCAACTCCCTTCTGTGAGGAACATAAAAGCAGGAGATGACGGATTAAATATATTCCAGTAAATATCACGTGACTTGACTTTTTTGGGAAAGGCCGGCGTGTTGGACGCAGCCGACGCGAAGCTTTCCGCCCTGCAGCCAATCAGCGCGCGACTTGCAGCTTCCCCTCCCCCCTTTTGTGGTACGGCAACCTCACCACCTCACCAACTTCCAAGTGCTTCATCTTGGATGCTGCTGACTGACTCAACTTGTCCTCTTTCTCTGGGGTTTTTCCGTTGATGAGACGGGTTGTTGCGGTTGCGACCACGACCATGACCCCCCAAGATCTGTTCCTGAGATAGACTTTTGGCACGACCATCATCCCCATCGCTGGCTGAGCCGTCGCGGCCCAGCCATTGGCTGAATTCGAGCCATCTGGCCCGTTCTCCAAGACCCATGGATTATTACGCCAGCGGACCCTGAGACCACTCGAGACCCATCCGACGATTATCTCTTGCGCAAACCTTCCACGCCGTCGTCTCGTTTCTCCCCTTTCCTCTTCATATATACTTACTCCGCATATCCAGTTTGCGAAGGTTATCTTCTCGGCTTTGCGCCCGGCGTTTGTTCTAGACCTTGAATTCCAACTGTTGTCTCTCGTTGAACAAAGCTCCCTTGTGCTACTTCGTCCCGATCCCGTTCTAATTTGGCCCGACCACAAGAACTTTCCCCAGGAAGTTGTCTCGCAACACGGGTGGGTAAGACCAGACTTTTTGAACGCGAGAAAACGGAGGGTTCGAATTTACCGCGCATATTGAATCTCAGCCTTCCGTATGACCAACGGTTGACCGCTCTGTGGTGAATTGTGTCTCAGCCACTTGTGGGTTACTTGTATTTTTGTCTTACTCGTCGATTGAAAAACGCAGAGCACAGCAGGTTGCGGATTTTTTTTTTCTTTTTTTCTAGCTCAGTCCCCTGCCTCGTCGACAGAAGGAGGAAGAGAAAAACACAAGAAGACAACGGCGGAGTCCCACACGAACTGCAAGGCTGGAGTTTCGCGACCATCTTTCCCACGACCCACTCTCGATCATTGAGCTATCTCCGTCCATACGTCCTTACCTTTTTTTTGTCCCTCAGTCCGAACCGACAAGCTGGCTCCTTCATCGTTCTCTGATCCAAACCGCCCTTCGGGCTCTCACCACAGACGACGTTCATCCGTTCGCGTTCAACCGCTGAAGCTACAAGCCGAGAACGAGAGCACAGCCAACAGAGCCCTTCGCTCAACGAGCGCCGCCCTACCAACCATCTCTTTTGGTGTCTCCTCCCTGTCCACGATTCCTGGGACGCCCGCTACGACGGGGCCATCGCCCATGTCGCTATCGCGCTCACCTTCACCGCGGCCGGGTGGAGGGTGGGCGTCCCCCGGGCTGACACCGGGAGCATTCGGCAGTGGGGCATCGAGTCCGGGTAAAAGTTACGGAGATTTGACTGGGGAGGTATCTGGATACTATGCGAACGGGAGTGCTGGGAGTAAAATATCGTGGGCTGCCGCAAAAGCCAAGAGTGACCAGGTCAGAAGATATCCGTCCTTTTCGACGAGGAACAATGGTTTTTTCTCGAGGCAAAGGCGAAAGATATCAGCCAGTTTGCCTCGATTCAGGGTGAATGCGATTGGTAATGCAAACAAGTTTGGACCAGGACCGGTGCCTGGTTTTGGAGAGGGATCGCTGCTCAGCCGAATATTGACGCTTTCGGGGAATTTGCTGCGCAGGACGAAGATACGACTGTTGGTTGTTTTTGTTATAGCGCTGGTTTTTTGGCTTAATTTTCATGACCGTAAGTTTTCTATCACTCCTGAGTCCAGCCTCGGCACAGTGTTTCTTCTGACGTCTGCCTTTGTAGCTATAACTCAAGCTTATCGTGCATCATCATGGGGCTCCGGCCCCGAAGTAGTCTTAATCGTACCGTCGAACATAGGAGGAGGTGTCATGGAGTGGAAAGGTGCGCGAGAATGGGCGATAGAACGACACAGCCTGGGGAATAAAAGGAGGTATGCGAAGAGATGGGGTTATCACTTTGAAACGCCCAACATGGTTTTGAAAAAGAAATACGCGCATGAATGGCGAGAAAGCTGGGAGAAGGTTGACGTGCTCCGCCAGGCGATGCGAAAATACCCCCAAGCCAAGTGGTAAGTCCAGATCAGCCGTGGCCCACCCTGAGCGGCAGCGCGGTTCTTTAGTAGTAATAATACTAGTAGTATTGACTATCGTCAGGTTTTGGTGGCTCGACCAGAATTCCGTTATCATGGAGCCCTCCATCTCCCTCCACGAGCACGTTCTCGACAACCTCGAAGCCGTCACCTACCGCGACATCAACGAATACAATCCGCTGAACATCACCCACCCGCCGGACATCCCTTACCTCGACCCGCTCTCCCTCTCCCCCGTCGGTGACGGGAAACCCTCCTCCATCAACATCATCATCCCCCAAGACTGCGCCGGCTTCAACCTCGGCTCCTTCATCGTCCGCCGCTCCACCTGGACCGACCGTCTGCTCGATGTCTGGTGGGACCCAGTGCTCTACGAACAGCGGCACTTGCAATGGGACCACAAAGAGCAGGATGTCCTTGAGCACCTGTATACACACCACCCCTGGGTCCGACCACATGTGGCCTTCATCCCGCTACGACGCATCAACTCATTTCCGCCCGGCGCCTGCGGCGACGGCACCGATAAACGCTTCCACTACCAAAAGGCAGACCGCGACTTTGTGGTCAACATGGCTGGCTGCCAGTGGGGCCGTGACTGCTGGAGTGAGATATACCACTATCGCAAGCTGAGTGATTGGCTGAATCGAAATCCCTGGGAGAAGTTTCGGGATGGTGTCAGTGGCTTTTTCAAGAAGTTATTGGACAACGACGAGAAAGAGAAGAAATCGTGAATTAAGTCAATCTAAAACCGCAAGGCGGCGAGAAGAAGCCAGGGGGTGGAAAGAAGCCCCTGTATATCACTTAATTCTTGTGTGTGTGTGTGTGTGTTTTACATGGCGCGGCGATCGTGTCTACCTTTTTGGCGTTTGAGGTTGATCGATGCTTCGCATGGGTTTCTATATGTATGCATGACCCGGAGGTGTTGGCTGGCTGATTTGTTGGATTATTTCTACGTGCAAACTCGTGTTTCAAACAACCGAGACGTTCTGCTAGACTACTATCTTAGTTGTATCAACTTGTTACGTATTTTGATGATGTATCTTCTCCGTTTTCGATTTTCATGTGTGGAGAGTCGTTGGTCGTCATTGAGCGATGAATCTATTCCGGGCATCCTCTAGCAGTTCCAAACTCCCGACGTTCAGATTCCGTGACCAATGTCAGATAATCATCATGGAACAACCGATTTATTCGACGAGACTCCACTGCGGGGCTTACCTACCTGCATCACTGTCAACTGCTTCTACTATCTTGTGATGTTCGCTGTCGCGTCAACTCGACTTTAGACGACTGACAAACCCCACTTTGAGGACCAACCTTCCTTGGCTCAAGACACCGCATTCAATCTCAAGGAGTTCAACAACGCTCAAGCCCAACTGCGGCAGATTGCGAGAATGGGCAATTCGAAGAGGGGAGGAAGAGTTTGCTAGGTATGTACATAGTAGTAATTGGTGTCCCTTGGTATGCCTTGAGATTGACGCGGAAAGAACAAATCCTCTGACTCGACACCGGCGTACTGCTATTTAGTTAACAGCACGATTTTGTGGCGGTCTGGACGGAAGGTGTCCGTGATGCAGTTATTCACGCAGGCCATGAGGGTCTTAGCGCATCCTTTCCACACAGCAAGGAATAAAAAGGTCTGGTCAAGGGCAGCCAGCTCAAGAAACGCTGCTTTTCCAAACGCGAGTCAAAAGCTTCGGTTGCGAAGCAGAGACTCAGAAAGTCGGTCTCGGTGAGATATTCCGGTTGCATTGCATGCTCGTGGTGTTCCCAGAGCTGCTGATACGAGATCAAGCGTGCGACCGTGCAAGGGTTCCACCAGACGGTGGAATTGTGGAGTATCTTCACAATCTCGATGAGAGCACATGTTAGTTCTCACGAGGTAAAAACTCCACGTCAATGCGGAGAGGTCTGGCAGGATGCTCCAGTCGGCTCCCCAGATTAGCAGGGTTTCTTCGCGATCTCGAGGCCGAGGCGCTGAGTGATTGGTACCCCATACCGTTCCTGGGCACATACGACGATGGCATCTCGCTCCAATCCTCAGTGGAGTGGTTGGCTATTTTACTGCAAGGATAGGACATACGCTTGCGGTGCGAAGAGGCGGGGGAGGGAAAAGAAATGAGAGCTCTGGCCACGGCGCTGGGGAAGCCGAGCAATCCAGGATACAAATAGTCACGTCTGGACACAACTGATGGGTCTGCCAGACAGGAACTACATAACCAATCGGGAAGACTAGGAGATGACCGAAGCAATAGTACTTACTATTCGAGGATGAGTCGGACACTTGCCGGTCTGCAGCAGAAGCTAACAAGTCACTCATTATCAACACTCACATGGACGTTGAATACATGGTACATATGAAAAAGGGAGTCGAAGCAGATTAGGAGCTCCCTGCTAAATGCTGTGTACAGACGTCGATCTTATTTTTGGCACTTGTCATGGCATCAACAAAGTCCTGAAGGTGCATCTCGGGTGTTGTCGAACGCGGAGGGGGGGGGAACCCGATGAGTCTTCGTGCACAAAAAAGGAAGTTGGCCAAGCACGAACTCTGCCTCCTGATTAACTTCATAGCGCCGCGCTCCCGCGATGATCCTCTCTTGGAACTCTCTTGGAATGGGAGCAGCCGAGGTCCACACGTGATATCTCTCCTTCGGCCGATGAACGTGGTTCGATGGCTCTCTCTCCCTCGTGAACGACGTCGACGCCCACACGGTCTGTCGAGGTGGGTGTTTTCTCGCGACTGTTGTGTTTCGACAATAATAATCATCAAAAAATACCTCACGCACAAGAAAGAGGCTCATCACCATCCATGTCATGGCCATGCTGCCTTTCCGTGTGGAGAGCGGTTCCGCCCGCGTGGCAACTTCACCCCAGATTCCTCAAACATCTTCGTGGTAAGTTGTGCCCGGCCGTCGGGGAGGCCGCCCGAGGATTCAAGCAACATCACGCCAACACGCCCCTGTGGGCATTTTCTTAAAGCAACCGCTAAGAAAAAGAAAAAAAAAAAGGCGCCACTCTCAACTGTCAGGGGTTTTCCCCCCATTCTAAACCACATTCGTTAGGGATCCTACTGGCTGGTCTCTCGTGTTGGGCAGTTTTAGCTTGAGGGCCAAGCCCTGTCGAAAAAGGGCCGTTGTCTCGACTAATTTTCTGCCGTTCCCCGCACAGCCGTCTTCCGTATTCCGCCCCCCTTTTGAACCCAAGTCTTTTCCCCAGAATGGGTTGTGGGTTGTGATTTATCCCTCTGATCTGGCGCCCCTGATGTGATTCCTGGAGGATTTGTGAAGCGGTGGGAGAGCGCGGCCAAACAACAGCGCCAATTGCTGGCCATGGCGAACACCTCGGAGATCCATAACTACTGTCTGTCGCCATTCTTGCCAGAGGTCGCGTATCCAAGCTACCAGGGAGGTCAGTCCTCACGCTGTCGAACCCATTGACGCCCCCGTCATGACAGAGAAGTTGATGCTGACCGTTCGCCAGGCACCTCGGCACGATGGTGCAAAGATATGCCCATATCGGACACAGAGGCTGTGTCCTGCTGTCTACCATGCCCCGCGGCCAGATGGAGATACGATGAAGGTACAGTTGACACTCTGGGATACCAAACGTGACTACGTATTGCTATGTGAGGGCCGAATTGACGTTCTCCAGCTTTGGAGGGCATGGTGAACAAGGCCGCCTGGTCTGCCATTCCTATTCTCGCTTTAGTAGTCTTCATTATTGCCAGCCATTTGGTACTCCCCGTCGAAGCCACTGGTCGGCATTTCATCACAACCAGCGCAACAGTTGGATTCGTGTTTTTTCAGGTACGGGTTGCTCTTGCCATGCAGACCACTCTGTCGTGAATTGACGTTGATGTCTTTTGCCTGATGTGACCAGCTGGCCTGGATTATTCCCCTCGGTTCCGAACCAGAGATGTGCCGCGACGATATCACTGCTCATGATCTCCGCTCGGACCTCCGTTGCGCCTTCTCGGGAGCCAGTATCTTGTTTGGAGTGTGGATTGTGATCCTCAGCTGTCAGTTGACCATTCGGGTGCGCCCATCAGATGACGAGGTTCTGAGACTGACGGAATTGACATCTCTTGCATCAGGCTTTTGCGGAGCGCTATTCCTACATCTTACCGTGTGCTGGGAAAAATCTCTCGGCAGAAAGTTTATGATTTTCTCTCTGATTGGGATTTTTGGCGGATCCACAGGCTTCCTGGCGCTTGTTCTCGCCGTCACCGGAGTTTCATACCAATTCAGCAAAACATGCATTATCAATTGGCACAAAAGCAAGCCAACTTTCTGGGGGCCTCTGCTGGGATTTTCGGCCGCGACTTTTGTGATCGAGCTAGTGACCGTGGTATACTGCATCTATATGATCACCAAACCCCTGCTGCAGGATCGGAAACGAGCCAGAAAGGGCGACTTCTCGATATCTGGGTCATCTTTTGAATCTGGGCGCAGGCTAACCGCGCGTGCTGCCTCTCGACGAGTCCGGCGAGTGTTGGAGTTGCAGTGGCGGGTCATCGCAGTCGTTGTCCTCGTTCTCTTCCACGTGTCACTTCTCTGTGCAGTATTTATTCAAGTGGCGAATCTCTACGAAGCACCCATCGGGGAACTGGTGGAGTGGCTTAGCTGCCTGGCGCTGAAGAAGAGCCAGAAAGAATGCGTGCATCTTGCGGATGGACATGGTCCGCATCAAAACTTCCTCATCGGAGCTATACTTCTCCTGGTGGTGAGTTTGGTCCAATTCATCCACTCTCCCTCTCATCCCACTTGTACCAGTATCCGAGATTACTAGCAGTTATTGACGCCGACTCGAAACAAAACAGGTCTGCCCATTCTGGAACTTTCTCATCCTCATACACCGGTCAACCTTTTCCGCATGGTTCAACCTATTAAGAGGCAAGAGGCCGGAAGGTACCGTTCGGAGGGGCTTCCTCGGCGGTGGGGGCAGCCGCCAGCCCATCATCGAGCGAGACACGTCGGCCATGTCTCGCTCATTTGCCAGCCCAATCCCGGTCGACGCCATGCCGCTTAGTGTGCTTGAGAGCCAGAAGATCGCGGGCTGGCAGTCACCGACACCCGATGACAGACATCGTGTGGCCTCCCCGGCCCCAGCTGTCGAACGGCAGTACAGAATCCCCAAGCAGAGCTTTTCTGCGCCGGGACGACCTCGATTCTCCGACGAGGAGTCTGATAAAGCGGTTGGCTATTATAACAGGTATCCTTCCTATGGAACGCACAGCAGCGCGAGCTACCAGCCACAGGATAGATATTAGATTATCCATTGGTTGGTTTAACTGATGTTTCCTAGAAGGCGTACAGGTGCAACACGCTTTGAATCATCTGAGTGCTTGGTTTTCTTGCAGCTGGCGTAGGCGTTTTCGAAGGGGTCGAGCCTGTCTTTTTTTTTCTTTTCAAGCTCTGTTTGTACCCGAGCATCCAAATTGTTGTCACGAGTGGATGGAGTTTTGTGATAGCCTGTAAATAGGATGGGGGGGTGTACATTCACGCAGCATGACTGACAGAGTTGTAGGATCATTTCTCAGCATTCGAATAAGAAAAAAAAAGCTTGACAAATTGGTTTTGAGCCTCGGATGAATTTAGGCATCTGCGACAAGGGAAGTGAAAGTGATCAGCGAACTGAATACGTGCTTGAGCAATCCATTTCAAGATGATCGAGGTAATGCCGGTCCCATCCTCCCCCGTTCGGTCCACCTTCATTCGGGAAACGCTGCAGAACGATTCCACCAGGCAAGGGGGCTGTGGTTCTTTTGCCTAATTGCCGTCCCAGCCACCTTGACAAGGGAATCCTAGACCTGCCAGGCCTGGATCCATGTCTCGTCATATAAGAGCCCCCCTGCTCACGCCATCACTCCTTCTTCTGCCCCGGTCTCTTTCTCGCTGAAGGATTCTGTACAACCGGTTAAATTGCCCGCCGAAGTCGCTTTTGTCAGGCGTACAACCGTACAAGGGATAGCACCGGTAAATAGTATCGGATCAGATGTGAAA
>FQSS02000775.1:89060-109753 GCA_900128795.2 Malbranchea cinnamomea | reverse complement strand
AAAAAAAAAAAAAAAAAAAAAAAAAAAAAAAAAAAAAAAAAAAAAAAAAAAAAAAAAAAAGGTCCCCGACGACGGCACGGCAAACAGTGAAGGGGTATCACAGCGTGCTCTGAGCGGCTCAGTGCGCTGGCAGTCGTCCTCGCCAGGCTTGCTCTCCCTCCCAGATCTCTCCTCTGTCATCAGAGAAAGAGTCGGTGAGCGCGCGCGACGAGAACGACGAGAGCCGGACGACAGCGGAGGCAGCCGCGCCAAGGAGAGGCCGGATCAAGGTATTTCCGGATCGCGCTCGGCAATATATTTCTCCGCGCCTCTCGGGCTTGATTTGCAAGGCGAAATAAGTTAATAATGAATGACTGAATGCAACGAGAGGTAGCGTAGGGGGAGGAGCCATGACGCCGTATTGCGATCGGGTCAGGATGGGCGCAATGCGCTGCCGCAGCCAGACCCGGATCAGCGTCAGGGGTGTCTTTGTGCATCGAGGCAAACGCTGCTCGGGAAGGAAGGACTGTCTCAATCCTAACAACCTTGAAGGTTGCTTTGTCAGTTCGCCTTTACCAACAGCACAGCCGGGTTAGCTCAGTCGGTAGAGCGTGTGGCTCTTATGAAGGGTCATAACCACACGGTCGCGGGTTCGAGCCCCGCATCCGGCTCGCCACTTTCTTTTTTCTCCTTGCTGCTCTCTTTTTGTTCGAAATTTTCCCAACGCGTCATTTTTTTTTTTGGTGCGGGTGGTGGAGCTCCGAAGCCGCTTCTCGGCGCCAAGCCCATCACAGCCAAGGCTCGTGACGGTCGGCAGACAAGGTTGATCCGCCCCCAGGGCCTCCGCCGCTTCCACTTCTCGACAGAGAGGTCTTTTAATTACAGTGAAGGCGAACCCTGGCTGGACCGTCTCACCCAGCATCTGCACAAGGAATCGATGAGCTTAGGGTTCATCAAACGACCTGCACCAAGCCGCACAGAACTCGCCATTATACCCTTTTCCCATCCAGACCCTACCGCGGCAAAGGAAAACAAGAAAAAGCAGAAGAGAAGAAGAAGAAGAAAGAAATGGGCGATGAGGGATTCGAATTCTGTCCTCTGCATCTCCCCAAAAGGGGATGCGCTTACAGGCTCTACCACGAAGCTAATCACCCCGTCAGTTGGTCGCCTTATTTACGGTATATATACGCTGTGGATAGATTCAAGATGGCGTTGATTGGAAAGAAGAGATGAATGACAGTCTACACTTTCCGTCCTTTCGTGGCGCCTGGTTGCGATGTCAGGGATGCAGACTCTCAACTCCCAACAGATTATCCATGTGGCAGGTTTGACTGCGGTTTACATGCCTGGCTTGATTTCTGTAGACGTCTGGATCAGAAAGCGTGTCCAACCCATAAGGGGGTCGTGCAGAGTCGTAGCTGTGCGGGGACGCAGAGAGACTCGAGTCGCCCACCGGTGATCGTCGTGCTTACCCTCCTGCATTCATCGTAGTAGTCTACAGTGAACATTATGTGGAAAACACAGGTAGCTGGTTCTCTGTAGCGGTGCCCCTTGTCCTGGCGGAAAGCCACCGGATGTCGTCTTAACTGGATGATGGGATTTTTCACATGGTCCTGTCATCGATTCTTCCTCAGATCTATCTGGTGCCTTGGGACCAGGGCTGAAAGCATGACCGCAGATTTGCCATTGAGTCAACGGTGCCCACTTCCACTCCGACGTGGAAACAAAGAAACAAGGACGTAATGAAACTAGAATTCTCTTCATTCAGATTTGATATCAACTCCACCGGCTGGCAGTGAAAAAAATAAAAAAAAGCAGACGGCAGACCGGTCCAGCCAACCAAAAACCCTTTCTATATGTACAGTACAATGCGCGCATAACATTATGGAACCGAGATCCCAACAAGTAAACAGAATCCTGTGCGACGACAACAAATGCAAGGTGACACCTGCGCCAGAGTGGAAACGGCGAAGAGGCAAGACGGACAGATGGGACGGACTCGTGCGCTCCAAAACAAACCCCGCGTAAAGAGTAAAATACAGTGGCGGAAGCCGAAAGAAATCGGGGAAGAAGCGGTGGATTGATTAAAGAAAAATTTGTACGGCAGTTGGTTCTCGATGACGGAGTGGCAGACTTTTTTTTATGACGGAGATGCGGCGATCTCACGCTAGAAATCGCAGCGGTCATGCGACGGGGGATTGGAGAGGATATCTAGAAGAACGCGCGTCTCACAACCTGGTCGAATGTTAGGCTTTATTTTTTTTTTCTTCTTAGATTCTCAACAACCACAGGGCGAGAGAACTTACAGCCCACACTGCAGCAACGCTACCCACGATGCCGCCCGAGACCATCATCGGCCGCAGGCCTCGGGTGCTCTTGAACAGCATCCCGCTGAGCGTGCCCGCAAGTATGCTGTTGGTCGCATCGTGCTTGCCACGCATGTATCCCAGCGTGGAGTTGATTCCGTTGTACACCATGGCGATGACTCCCGCAGAGTTGCCCAGGAACGGCCCGCGACGGGTCACCGCGTTCAACACGCCGTTCAGCCGCAGCTTCGGGGGCGCGTTGGCCGGCGTGCGTTTCAAGCCTTCCACCAGACCCCAGGCTCCTCCGATGGTCAGCGCCGTGAGGTACGTCGTCCCCGTGCCATAACTCAGGTCGTCTGCCCAGCCTCTGGACGGGAGCGCGGACTGGCTTCCGGGCAGGTTGTTGAGGGCCGCATCTTCTAGGGTGAGATACTCGAGGGTGTCTGAGTTGAGGCCCGCGAGAGGGTGCAGCGCAGCGGGGTCTGGGAGCGCAGCGTCGGAGAGGAACGAGGAGACATCCTGCGCGGACGTCGGGTCGAAGGCTGGTGGTTGATTTTGTTGGGAGGACTTGCGGCCCGACAGAGTGTCCCAGATCGTCGTCATGGTGCAAATAAAAAAAACTACAAAAAAAGGGGTGTAAAACCGGATGAAAACAAGAAGAACAGAGGAAAGAGGAGAATCGACCGGGGAGAGTGCTGCTGGGATGGCTGTCTGTTTCTCTCTTGGGTTTCTGTCGAGTCTTTTTCCTCTGCTGAGAACGAAAAAAAGTGAGAGCAGGGGCTGCCCGGAAAAACATGCCTCCGGCCGGTCCGTCTTCCGCAGAAAGAAATATCGCGGGGATGGACGACCACCGTTTCTGATGGTCCATAGCAGTAGCCGTAATTCGCTGCTTATTTTTTTTTTTTTTCAAGAGAGAGGGGGCAGGCATTATGGACGGTCCCAATGGTATAGAGGCGTCTAAGGTTTCCAAACTTGGTTTTGATTGTGATTCTATCGTCTGCGGCCACGATGTCCAGGTAGTCGCTGAGCGGGACCTGAAAAAGTTGACCCAGGGCCCGTTAAGATCATTCTTGCAGTCTCCGGATGAAAACATTGAGTAAAGACAGTCGTTGGCAGCCCAGTCTAGATTCTTATACTGATTGTCTTGCTAGGAAAAAACTTCAACTGTGGAATTGTCTCCTGCATACCTTTGCTGTCCCGCAGATCTCAAGCGGGCACAGAACCGCAATCTGCAATGCCATCAGCGCATTTCTGGAGTTTTCGTCCAAGGTCCAAGATGAGGCGCTTCGGAATTTTGCGCTGTCGGAAGAGACGTGGTTCTCTGTCTTCACTCTCTTCCTCGACCGCTACGAGGATGGCAGACCCAAGCCCATGAAGCAGGTGCTGACCACGCTGGGAAAGCTGCTGATCGAGCACCCAGACCGCGATGTGGCGCACTCGATACGTGCCAGAGCGGTGCACTGCGTGGTCCCGACGATCGTTTTGTTCCAGCCTCGATCGCGGTTAAAGGCCGCCCTCCATGCCTTGGAGTGGTTCCTGCGAAAAGGGGCCATGAGCGCGCTGGATGCCATCGCGCATACCGAAGAATGGCTGTGGGAGAGCCACGGCAGCTGGGTTCCTCTGCTCAAGGAGCACTGCACAGATCTCAGAATTCCAATTGCCTCTCTCGTCGATCCGGATGTGCGACTGGGCTTGCCGAGGGAGGACGTGCGTGCATATGCTGCCCAGATCCTCTGTGTCTCTCTTCTGCTCAATGCGCGGAGTGAAGAGCGGTCGCTGACATCTGGGGCTCTATTGTGTCAAATATGTTCCAAAGTCGCTCTCACACAGCCGCAGAATGGGTTATCTGCGGAATCATCCATGCCCTTTTGGGTGGCGCCATTGAAATACATTGCGATGCTGAATTTTGATGCTATAGAAGGCTTGTCAAACCACGTCTTCCATCCCCTGTTCAAAGCAAATACGTCCAACTTTAAGACATTTCTGGGGGTCTTGCCGTTTGAGGAGATGCAGTCCAATCGAGCTCTGAACGGAGCCGACACAGAGGTCTCCTTGTTATTTTCGATCCTCGAGACGGGCAAGGAGCTTGGTCTGGTGCAAGAAGAATGTGGGTTGAAGAGAGTCTCTGAGAGTCTCTGTCTCCCCTTGCAGTATTGGCAACGCTAATAGATCTCCGTAGATGTCCCAGGCCAAAAGTCAGGATCCACGGATTGGCAGAACTCCACGGTGATCTTGGAGGCCACCGTGTTCCGTGATCTCCTGGTCCATCCTGATCCCGACACCCGTATCTCTGCACTCTCACTACTCGTTTTCGATCCTTCAACCACAAAACCCTTGTCTTCCTCAACATTGTCTTTACTCCGGGAGGCCCTTCCGTATATCCACGCAGACAACGACCCTCACTCCCGCGGGGAATTCCTCAGCTTGCTACGAAGGCTGCTCATTCGGCTGCGAGGCGGATCTAACCTTCGGCTTTCTGAAGCTGAAATCGAGAAAAATCACAGTGAGGCCAGGGCGTTCCTCTCTTGGTACATGGACTTTTTGGAGAGTGAGCTTCATCCATGTGCCTCGTACCAGACGCACATCACTGCGCTAAAGGTCTTGATCTTGTTCCTGCAATCCGGCCTCGACTCGCGACTTGATCCGGCGCATCTCTCACGCATCGGCCAAGAGCAGCAGTACTGGCATTTCCATCTTGATGTCTTTCGGCCTAGTCTGTTACGGGCTGCTGGTGATTTACTGTCCGACCCCTTTGATGACGTGCGATCTTCAGCCTTTGCCCTCCTACGGCTCTTCCCTGTCGAGTTTCTTACCTGCTCTCGAGTGCAAGCCTGCGGTGGCATCGACTTGGCGCAGCAGACTGGTCCAACCTCCCGTTTTTGGATCACTCTAAAACGGGCAGAGGATACAGCAGCCCGCACAGGAAGGGCGGACCACGCAGACACAGTGGCACGACTGTATCACATCCTGTTCGACTTGGCGGATTCACCTTCTGACAGGTTTAACCTCGTTGACGGGCTTCTCGCCAAGCTTGAGCAGCATGTGTCGTCCTCTGATGAGACCCTTCGCACGGCATTGCGCAGCACTCCCGTGCACGGTCACATCGCCGCTTTACGGTAAGTACCGGTTTGAGATCGCTTCGGGAAGATCCAAGTTAATGAAAATATTGCAGTTATATAGTTGGGACGCCCAACTTCCATGCGATAGTGTCCACCAATAGCACCATGCCAGCCTGGCGAGTGTTCCATGAGCGAATCGTCACACTATGCGACCGAGTTTGGGACGCGGTTCGGCCTGTTCTGTGTGTCGACTCTCCCGAGTGTGAACAAGACACTTCTAATGAGCAAGTGGTCGGACCAAAAGATATGCTGTCGTGCTCCTGGCGGGCGCTGCGCGAATCAAGGTAAGCAGTCCCAAGAATTTTGCGCAACCCCAAGGGGACAGCAACTGACAGGACAGTCTCCTGCTTCACGCCATCTTGTCAAATCGAACATACGCTCCAAGCACAGGCGAAGACGTGTTTGGGTATGAGGACTACTCTCGAATTGGCAAGCTGAGCTTCGTGCAGCTAGCTGAGCTCCGCCACCGAGGGGCATTCTCAACCGTCTCGCAGACCTTTGCCTCGTGTTGCCAGCGCTGCGGGCAGTCCAAGGACCCTGCAATTGTCAGCCTCCCAGAATCGTGGTATAATGTGCGGTATCCCCGTTCCCTCCTGATCCCCAAGAGAAAAAAATAGCTGACGTTCGTAGGACATCTTGACCATCATTGACGACCAAGCCGCGAAGCTAACGCGGAGATCCGCTGGAATTCCAGCCCTGGTGACGGGCGTAGCGTCATCCTGCATTGGAACGCCCTTTTTCCAGAGGATCATTGACGATTTGCAGAATATTGCAAATTCACCAGCCAACGAAAACACCGAGGAGGCGAATCAGAGACTTCCGCAAGTCCATGCCCTGAACTGCCTCAAGGACATGTTTATGAACACGCTCCTTGGACCCAGCACGGAAAAGTACATTGTCTCTGCGTTAAACATCTCCGCAGATTGCTTGGGATCACCAATGTAAGGATCAACACCTGAATGCTGCTGAGATCCATGAATACTGATGTAATTTCTAGATGGGCGATCCGCAACTGCGGATTGATGCTCTACCGTGCGCTCATGACACGAATGTGTCGCCCCACTACAGGGGCAAGGGTCAGTTTAACAGGTCCAGTAACCTTCAAGGACAGACAGAAGATCTACTTTCACAAGTACCCGAATCTTATCCCGCTGCTGTCTGGGCTCCTAGAGACTCCCGTCCCCAGGCCGAAGCCCGGTCAGACTTTTGACAGCAAGGCAATGGCATGGGAGCTCTCGATAACTACCGAACGTGTGTTCCCGGCTCTCGAGCTCATTGGTAATAAAATCTCTTCTGCCTCCGAGGACGATTCGAAACTGCGACAACTTACGTTTGGACAAACGGGAAACCCGGTGTGGGGAATCAGAGACCACGCCGCGAGGGTGTACGCTTCCCTTGTCAGCCGCAAGGATATTCTGGACACGGCACTTCAGCTGTCGGATGTAGGGTCTTCTGTGTTTTCGGAGAATCAAGTCCACGGACGAATTCTCTGCATTAGATACCTGCTGCAGCGGCTTTGGGCGTCGCCTCTTGGTTATTGGCGAGGTAAGTGAATGACAGGCAGGCATATCAAAGCCGGCAGGACGGTGATTTAACGAGATATAGGGTCACTTGACATCGCTGCATCTGTTATCTCACAAGTGGTTTCGCGTCTGGGACGGCATGCGTCTTCGCCTTTCTCCCAAGCTTCTCTCGTCGAGATCCTGAATGATGCCCTGGAGGCATCTGTTCAATCTGGGGAAGAAGGTACGTGGAGGCTGTCTCCCTCCCGTATGTTAACTGTTGCTGACGATAGAAGATGTTCTGTTATCCGGGTTTACGATTCCACTTGATCGTTTCCTCTCACTGCTAGACCGGTTTCTAGCGCCTGAACCTCAGAAGTCTACTTCGCGGGCCTCTTCGCTGCTCATCCGTGCACTTGCGTCCCTGGTAACCTTTACACGAACCTTGAAGCAAGACTCTGCGCCTGGGCAAGTATATAGTACCCTGGAAGCTGTGTCCAATACCGACCAGGATGCCGCTCCAGCGGCTCTGGATCGCTTACAAGGAGTGCTGGAATCCCACGAGCCATCCCAAGCCTTTAGGATTCAGCTGTACGCCAGCGTCATCCATCAGACACAGTCACATCGTATGCGGCAAGCGGCAATTTCTGGTTTGGCAAGTGTGCTTGAAGTCATATTTGACAAGAGTTCTGAGATGCCCGAGGCGCTTCGCCGCCTGACCTCTCTCGCTGGGGTCCTCGAACAGACCGCTGCTGACCGCTCCGGAAACCGTGATTTGGTCAATGCTGTCTTGCACTTGCAGGGATGTATCCTACCATTACGACTTGAATCGAGAGAGGATCTGTCGAACCTGACTATCCAGACTGATCTTCAAAAGCTTGTCCAGCGTATAGCTTTCGCGATGCAAGATGAAACCGTCAGTACCCGCCCCTTCTTGCTTACCCATATTTCAGCTGATAATTTTTTTCTAAAATAGGAATTCACAACACGCTTATCTGCTGTTCTATCCATGAAATGTCTCCTGGGCGGACTACGATTGCTGGACGTCCAATTTCACAGCACCCCATCGTTGATCGAGGCATTGTTCGTCCTTTACGACATGCTCAACGACGATGACGACGAGCTGAGGGATATCGCCGCTGAGGCGGCATCCAAAATCCTTGCCACGAACGGCTCGGTTATCGCCCGACTCCCACTCGCTTCGAGTGTAGAATTGTCCAAGTTCCTCTGTACGAATTACAATTCACAACTCCAGGTCTTTGAGGGCGGGGTACGGAGGCTGCTCGGCCGGATCCACTCGCGTGACATGTTCGTTCCTGTTGCTACCACCCTCCGGGAATTGAGACAAGGGACCACTGCATTATTCGAAGAGGAGAAGCAAAACCTTTACATCGATGATGTCCGGGAGGTACAGGTATGGTCGAGTGTTCTCACTCAACTCCAACCAGATCCAAGCAACGCGCTATCCCATGCGTTCCATTCCTGGGTCACCGAAGGCCTCGATGCCCTCGTCGATGTCGTGCGGGAGGAAGAAGCCGACGGAATGCTGGGGTTCACGTCCAAGCCGGATGTCTATGTCACTGGCGCTCGAGTGGTTCGCAGCGCAGAGACGCTTTTACGTACGCAGGGCTATAGATGTTCCGGATTCGATGCTGATCTTCTGAGAAAGAAGCTAGAACTCTTGCATGCTCAGGGGGAGAGGTCTCAACTGCATGAACGCTGGATGTTTCTGATCACATCTGCTCTGGAGTCTCTTCCAACCCAGACAGTACCATCCATGCCATGACAATCTCTTCAATGACCCAGCCGGATTTCGCATCGCCATGATGAAGTGTTCATCTGTCTCGGCGGGTCGCTTAGTCGTAGACATGTTGCTGTGATATAAAAGGGAAATTTGCATCCCATAGTGTCTCTGGATCTGTTTTTCTTTCTCCCTCTCGACCCTTTCATCTTGACGCTATCTTCACCCTCATTGTCACTCACGCATACAGATCAAATTCAGCAGTATGTCTCATCCTCTTTACTTCATTCTTCCGAACAAGCTAACAAACCACGGAGGTCTGTCCTGCACTCCACAGAGCTATGTATCTAATATTGCTTTCACCGCATTGAAAAGCAATACCACGTCGAGAAGATCGGACCTCTTTCGTCTCCCACCCTGGTACTTTTCAAGGCCATTCTCATGTCCAGTTCGAAGCCAATATCTGCGGCCAATTTCTCCGTTGTGAGTACCGATCTTCTTCCTCCATCCTCACTTCCAATCTAAATCTTACCGTTTCATCCCAGGTATCCCGCGCGACTACCCCCTCACGGCCGCCTTCACCCCGCGATCATGCAGCCGAGCCTTGTTGTGGTCATCATCCTCGTCATCCTCTTCATGTTCATTGCGCTCACCATCGCCTTCGGGAAGCGGGTGCTCAATCTGGTGCACCACGTTTTTATTATCTCGCGCATGCAGGCCCAGGTCCAGCAGGAAGAAGCCCAGGTCGCCAACGAACAAGAGCAGTTGGTCAACCACGTGTCTGACCTGCGTCATATCGTCGTGCAGCAGGAACAAAATCTCAATCGGCAGGCCACTATCTTGGCGCGTCATGGCGTCGTTTTGCCCGGACGAGTCTACCAGATCCCGGCGCGCGATGGCCAGACTGTTCGCGCTGTTAGGGTCGAGCTCCCTCTCCAAACCCCCCAGCGGCAGCAACAGCCCACGGCGAACAACTAGACCGGCCCAAGGGCTTTTTACATCCGGCGGTTAGGGGAAGTTTCTTGACGGGTAGTGATGGAATATTTCAGTTTCATTTTTTCTCAGCGTGAGATGACATGATATATGGGGAGTGAGTTTGTTTGTTCTACTTCTTTGTGACTTGTTTTTTCTCCTCTTTGCCCGCTCTTCGGCGCCTAAATTCCCTCAATGCAAATCCTTTTTCCCCCTTGCATAGCCCCCCTAACGATGCAGTGACTGAAACAGTCTCTTGCATCAGCCAGTCAATATATCAGCCCCCTTCCTACATGGCCCTGTCCACGTTCATCGTGAGAACTATTAGGGTTTCACACCCAGACCAGAGTTACGGCGTTTCCTGCTGAAATATCCTTACTCCTTGTAGATATGTCTGCTACTATAGATATGGTCTCTGGCTATAGGGCTCCAAGCCCCATTCATGCAGAAAGAACAAGCTCAGTGTTGCCCTGCTCATCTGGCGAATTCCATCTTTATGGACTCAAGGCCAGTATCTTCATGGCTTCATAAGGCGGAACCTCCATTTGAGATTCTTCAAAATAAAGAATGAGAAGAAAACAAGAAGAAGAAGAAAGGCAAGCCCTGCAAACGAGGACGACGGGAGAACAAGAAACAGGAACAGGAACCGGCACGAAGAATGATGTCACAGCCGTGGACGTCGTGGGGGTGACCTTACAAGATCATGACGAATCCCCCGATTATCACGGGCATCCAGATCATCCCTATCCAGCACTTACCCTCGCCGTCGCGTTGTTCGTGTGTACCCTTGGGCTGACGTGGTGGCATTGGTGCTCCTATCATCTCCCGCGCAGAGGGCTCGCCGGCCAGAGCCAGGCGCGGACCGGTCCTCAGCCCCGGCCTCTTCCTGGTCGCCCGCGCCTGTCTCAGTCGACCTCGGAGCCACCAGCACAGGGCCGCCCACCGCAGCAACATCCCCAGCAGCACTGCTCCCGAGGCAGAATCGATCGAACTCTCCGATCTGTCGCCGCAGATCCCGCCACGATGTGTGCTGGCGTCTACCAGACGGCCTCCTCCGCTGGCGAACCCGCTTCAGCCGCACGAGTCGAACCGGCGGGGGAAGCGCAAGGACTCGGTCGACGAGGCCAATCTGCAGGATCTGTCTGACGACGACTGGCATGCTGTTAGCAAGTAAGACTGATGTAGCATATTCTCGGGGTGAAGTTGTGTGTCTGGTGACGGAATGAGCTGGCTGGTGGTTTCTTTCCCTCGACTCGAGGAAGCAGAAGCAGGAATGCACTCGTAGGCTGTCTCTGTATTTCCGGGAGCTGATCCGCGTAGAGCAGAGACAAGACTGGACGTAGAGATCGATGCAGATCTGGAATGTGTCGTGAACAGTCGAAGTTGAAGTTGTCGCGGTCCGTCCGTCTTGTGTCCCCGCGCTCAACGTCATCGTCGTTACATTACATAGCAATGTTGTGGTTCTCTCGCCAGCCATCTCCATCGCTCGACACCATCTCTCTCCTCTCTGTAGAGCACCCAACCGACCATCATCATCAATTCGTCCTTCCCTTCAGTTCACTTGATCTTGCCGCTGCAGAGAGACCGAACAACATCCATGAATCCATCGTAACCTTGCTCACTCGTCACTCATCGTCAACGGCGCCACCATTGCCAAGTTCACCAGGCAGTCACCATGTGGAACGACGAAGACAACAACCCCTACGGCGCTTTTGGCCATCACGATGATCCTGTTGCGGCCTCGTTCCACGGTTCCATTGCTGCCCGTGAGTCCTCCTCTCTGTTTCTGTCGCTTGGGGTTGATTGCCCCTCGTCATCTTCCAGCGTGTGTGCTTGGGTAACTAAAAGACCTTTTTCATGGCCGCCCGACCAGCTCCCTACGACCGCCCTTCCAGCCGTCAGTCCTCGCAGTCCTCCACTCACGAGCCGTCAGACTACGTTGCGCGCGTGCAGACGCCCAGTCAAGACGACGAGCATGACCCCGGGAACGCGAGCGACGACCCCGGGAGTGGGTATGGCCGTCGCCCATCGCAGAGCCACAGACGGCCGCCGGGCGTCTACGACAGTCGCGTCGAGCAGATCCTGTGCGAGAATCCGGATCTGCCGATCCTGATCACCCATGCAGGGAAGAACAGTGAGACGGGAGGGAACTATATCGTCTACACCATCCGCACCGGGGTAGGACACGCTGCTGTGCACTGGTTTGGTCTATATGACTTGAAACTACCATACTGCGCAAGGCTATGAGAGTGGATACGCTGACTTTGTGACTGGGCAATCCATGCAGGATCTCGAGGTCCGACGCCGTTATTCCGAGTTCAGCTCCTTGCGATCGACTCTGGTCAACCTGCATCCGACACTCATCATCCCACCCATCCCCGAGAAGCACTCGGTGGTGGACTACGCGGCGAGGCCCACAAAGGCCAAGGAGGACATCACGATCATCGAGCTCCGCAAGCGCATGCTGGCGGTTTTCTTGAACAGATGCCGTCGGATGAAAGAAGTGCGAGAAGACGGTGTTTGGTGGAAATTCTTGGACCCCAACGTCAGCTGGGTGAGTGGTGATAAACACACACCGGTCGTCGAGACGGAGGGGGACGGGGATTGCGATTTGCTGACAGTTACTAACCTTTGATCCCTTTCCCCAGAACGAGGTTCTACACACCCACCCGGTATCGTCGATACCCAAGAACAACCTCAAGGCCCCGCCGCTGGATCCGGCCAATCCGACGCCCGCCCACGCCTACCTGCCCGTTCCCTCTTCATCGGCCAAGCTGAAGACACCCAGCGATGCGGCCGTCCCCGCGGGAGGCTTCCCGCACCGGTTTCCGCCGCCGTCGCGCAAGCTCAGCGAGCAGGAGCTCGACCCTTACTTTATCAGCTTCGAGGCGTCGACCCGAGAACTGGAGCTCCTGCTGCAGGGGAACATCGACAAGGTGAACCGACGCACGCTGGCACACCTGACGTCGCTGTCCGCGGATCTGATGGAGCTGGGCGCGCGGTATAATGGATTCTCGCTGTCGGAGGCGTCTCCCACCGTGGCGGCGGCCATCGAGCGTGTGGGGCAGGCGGCAGACACGTCGTACATCGCGACCGAAGAGCTGTCGGCCAACCTGGGAGCCAACTTTGCCGAGCCCATGCGGGAGAGCGCGCAGTTTGCCGGCGTCGTCCGCGGCGTGCTCCGGTATCGCGTGCTGAAGCGCATCCAGGAGGAGATGACGCGGGACGAGATCCACAAGAAGAAGGCGCTGCTGGAGTCCCTGGAGCGCAGCGAGCTCGAGGCCCGGCGGATCGACCAGTATCTGAACCGGACCAGCTCGCCGTCCACGAAGCCCAAGCGGTCCCTGTCCGACACCTCCGCGGCCGGCAACACCACCACCGAGCCCGGCGTCGACGACGGGCGGCGGAGCCGTGAAGACACCGAGTCGATCGACTCGGACTTTCCGCCCACCCGGGGGGACGTGACCAACCGTCCGTCGGCCTCGCAGGGCCTGCCACACCGCGACGCGACGCACCGCAAGACGTCGAGCGGCAACTTTGTGACGAACAAGATCTTTGGGCGGATCAGCCATGCGGTGCACGGCTTCGTGGACGTGGACCCCGAGCGGACGCGGCGCGATCAGATTGGCAAGACGCGGGAGAGCCTCACGCAGGTATGTACACCATTTTTCCCCCTACTACCCGAAAAAAAAAATTAAAAATAAAATGAGAAGCCTACTTTTTTTGAGTGGAGATCCTGTTCTGCTGACCTGCCCCCCCTTTTTCAACCGCGCACCCACAGCTGGGGCAAGCCCTGGAGGTGTCGGAGCAGGACGTCAAGGACGCCAGTGCCGGGGTGCTGGCGGACCTGAAGCGGTTCCAGAAGGACAAGGAGGATGACTTCCGGCGGTACATGGTTGGTCGATCCCCCCGTCGAACATCTTTCCCGCAGTTGATGATGGCCAGAAGGGGGACCACTGACCTGACTTGACCACTACTAGATTGCGTATGCGCGCTGCCATCTGGACTGGGCGCGGAAGAACCTGGAGACGTGGACGGAGGCCAAGGAGGAAGTCGACAAGATTGTCATCCGCTGAGCGGGTCGACCTCGTTGGCCATGGAATATGTGTCGTTTTGCACGGAGTCGGGCGTGGACGGACTTCCTCATCCTCTCTCGTACGGCGTAGTTTGTCATCCATACTGCTCTCATCATGCCACTGCATGGATGTAATATACTAGTACTACTGCTCGAATGGCCCGTTGGCGCTGCAGTCCCTCGTCGTCACTGACGACATCATTACTTCCTATGGGGAAAACATCACCATGTGCTTGCTATACAGTCTTAACGCCGAGCAGAACGCACCAGTGCGTCGTGAATGGACCAACCCAGCATGGCGCAGAATGTCCGGCCTCACAGGATCGAGATTCCGATGTAGTAACACATCCAGCGGTTTTCCCCCGCGCTCGTCTCTTTTGTCTTTTGTTCCTCTCTTCTTTGGGGATCTTGTCGGTGGGTGGATCGTCGGTGCTGGTACCCGTTAGGTTCAGTACTGGTACCCTCTAGGTACAACGAGGTACATCTTCCCACCACCATCCCATCGACAGTCGACAGTCCCACAGGACATGGATGGGGTTGGTCTTTGTAGCCAGGAGTCGTACAGAGTACTCTTTGCTGGTCACTGTTCTAAGCCCGTCTGCATCTCCATCCCCAACCCGTCCGAGTGGCTGGTCAGACCGTGCAGGCAGCCGTGGACGATGTACTTGCCAGGTACCAGCAAGTACCCAGGGGGGGTCGGTGGGGAGGGCGCCTAAGAAGAGTGTCTGAATAAGCAACCCAGCGGCAAAAACGCTCAATTTTCATCATCCAGACAGGAACTGCACCGCACCACTCTTTCGACTTCGAAGAACCCTTTACCCCCCCAAACAGCCGACCACCCACGCGCTGTGCGATCCTGCTTGCTCCGTGGGCTCTGTTGCCTTGTCGCTCTGGCATGAAAGCAGCCATCCCGTCCATTGTCTGGCAGGTAAGTGAGGCCAACGAGAGAGAAACACACACGGCATTCTTTTTGCTCGTGTGTAGTTCCAGCCAGCAGCAACTGACCACCAAAGTCCTTCAAACATCTGCTCTACGACGCCGTTGCTCGCCTCCTGTGCCCACCTGAGAACACGCTTCACGCAGCACCGTCGTGATCGTTTGTGCTGGTGATGGTGGTTGATGTGTTGACTGCTTCACAATAAGCTGGCCTACAAGTGAGACAACACTGATTCCCTCTCTGTCCAATCCCCCCCAGTGAAGTAAAACCAACCAGCCAACCAGTCAGTCATATCTGTGGGACAGACGGACAGACACGGCATATAAAAGTACAGCATTACCTCCAGAACGGTATCTTGCCTGCTGCTTCTTCCCGCTGCGGCAGCAATCCAACCGCACGCACACGACGAGCCCTGCCCTGCCCCAAAATCCCCCCCCTTGGTCCCCAGCGAGACGATCATCCCAGAGCTGCCACTCCGCGTGCGCAGCTCACCGTCACCACGTCTTCGTCGAAGAGACGCAAGGTCGCCGCAGAGCTGCGCAAGGCTGGCGCGCGGACAGGCTTTCACTTCCCCCATCCGACCGTTTCCTCGCACGCGCTCGTCACCTCCGGCCGCTCCCGCAGATCCAGCTCGGCTTCGTCCTCCCGACGGAACAGCAACAGCAGGAACAGCAGCCTCTCTGCTTCACCGGCCGGCACGGCTCGGAGCTCCCCGACCCTTCCCTCTGCGCCTCCCGTCGCCGTCACTGACCGACTGGCACCGTCGACCTCGACGTCGGCATCGAACCACCCCTCGTCGTCCTCCGTGGCCAGGCGTCTCGTGAGATACGGCTCGTCGTCGAGTGCTTCATCGGCATCTGTCACCCCCGATCGAACGTCGCCGACTGTGGCGGGTGCGGCTGAGCTGAGTCTGGGAAACAGCCTTAGTCACCCCCGTCCTTCTCATCGTCATCATCATAATCATAATCATAATAATAGTAATACAAAAAAGAAAAACAAACGATCCCCGATGCCTTCCCCGCTTCCCAACGACGATCCTTCCAAATCCCCCATTGACGACCAGCGATCGTCCCCACCGGCCCTGAAGCGGAACGCTGAGGAGATGGGCAGATCGCAAGCGGAGAATCCCCCGGGTGATTCCACGATGGACGTGGATGGGGATGGAGATGGCAAGTCCAAGAAGCAACAATCGTCGTCGAGGCATCGCCGGGAAACCTCGGTCGACATGATCGGAAACTCTCACGGCAACGGCAAGGAGTCGTCGGAGGAGACGGTGAGTTCGGGTTCAGACAGCGTCTATCCCACCCCGTCGAGCATGTCGACCTACACCACCGCGGCCTCGGAAGAGTCCCGCGCCCGGTCGGATTCGTTCTCCCACTCGAGCCACGACGCCCCGTCCATCGACGAGCAGGTCGCCACGGTCATGGGCTTGATGGCAGAGACCCCCACCGAGGGAGACAGGGGCTACGTGGTGTCGTCGAGCTGGCTGAAGCGTGTCCTCGCGCGCAGCAGCAGGGTCCCCGTGGCCGACAAGGACAAGACCTCCGCGCAGGGCGAGGTCGGCCCGGTCGACAACTCGGACCTCGTCCTCGTGACGGATCCCGCTACCATGTTCAAGGATGAGGCGGGCAAGCCATTTGTGCCGCTGCGTCCGGGATTGCAGCTGTCGGAAGACTACGAGATCGTCCCCGAGAAGGCGTGGCACCTGATCATCAAGTGGTACGGCCTGTCAAGGGACTCGCCGGCCATCGTGAGATATGCCCACAACACCAACGTCGCCGGTGGACTGGAGAATTTCCAGTACGAGTTGAACCCACCGGTCTTCACCATCCTCAAACTCTCCAACGGCATGGCCACGCCCACCCAGGAACTCCGGGACAAGTCCCGTCCGCCGGTCAAGACGCTCGCCAGCACCCATACCCCGGTGCAGAAGTGGCTCAGAGATATCAAGGAGCTGGCATCCATCGACATGTCGACCAAGGTTCGCGTCTGGAGAATCCTCGAGGGTCTGAATAGCAGCTCCGGTTCCGGTGCGCTTACTCCGGCTGCCTCCCGCAGCGCCTCGCCGGCGCCAGGGAGCATAGTCACGGCCAACGCCGGCAACTCTCTCGTGCTCGACGTCAATACCTTTGCCGCCCTCAACGAGGGCTCGCAGCGTGAGCTCCTCGAGATCAAGGACCAGACCGCCAGCGGCAAGTATAACGGCAGGTCGTTCACCTTGCACCTCGCCGGCCTGGGCGGCGACAGTGTCATCGTCCTTGAGGAACAAGTAGGCGGCGAATGGATCTCCGAGTCCAAGGGTACGGCGGCGAAATTCGCGGCCAAGAATCTGAAAGCAAAGGTCAAAGCAAAGAGCGCCCCCGCCAGCGGCCGTTCCTCGCCCGTGCCATCTGTCGTGCGAGGTCGACGGCGGAAAGACGGCAAACCCCGTGGCGTCACCGGATTGACGAACCTGGGAAATACATGCTACATGAATTCGGCGTTGCAGTGCGTGAGGAGCGTCGAAGAGCTGACGCTGTACTTTCTGCGTAGGTCTTACCCTGTGGTATAGATGGCAATTTTTTTTGTTTCTTTTCTCTTCTTGTTGCCCGGGTTGCCCGAGATGATCAATCACTAACCTGGACCCAACAGAGAATGCATACAAAAAGGATCTCAACCCAAGTAATCCCCTCTCTCACAACGGTGATGTGGCCAAAGCGTATGCCAACTTGCTGCATCAACTGTTTGATGAGAACGGGATGGCGTCCTTTGCACCCCGCGCTTTCAAGTCAACTATCGGTCGATACGGACCGTCGTTCTCTGGCTATGCCCAGCAGGACTCTCAGGAATTTTTGCTGTTCCTCCTCGACGGGCTCCAGGAAGACCTGAATCGAATCGTCAAGAAGCCGTACATTGAAAAGCCCGACTCCACCGATGAGATGGTTCACGACCGAGTCGCTCTAGAAAAGTTTGCCCAGCGCAACTGGGAGATTTACAAGGCCCGCAACGACTCGGTCATCACCGATCTCTTTGCTGGAATGTACAAATCGACCCTGCACTGCCCGGTCTGCGACAAAGTGAGCATCATTTTTGACCCGTTCAACAACCTGACGCTGCAGCTTCCCATTGAGAGTATGTGGAGCAAAACCGTCTTCTACTTCCCGCTCAACAAGCCTCCCGTCTATATCGACGTGGAGATCGACAAGAATGCGAGCGTCAAAGCGTTGAAAGAGTATGTTGCGAAAAAGGTCAACTCTGACGCAAAGCGGCTCGTCATGGCGGAGATTTATATGCACAAGTTCTTCAAAGTCTTTGACAACACGACCTGTCTTTCGGAGACCGGCATCAAGGGCAACGACGATATCGCCTTCTTCGAGCTGGAGTCGGTGCCCACGTCGTATGACCCCGACAGACCAAAGAAGACGGGCTATACCAGCATGCTTTATATGAGCTCATACGGCAACGACGAGGAGATTGCTCCGTTTGATTCGCCACGAGCTGACCGCATGCTCATCCCGATCTACAACCGGGTTGTCAAACCAAACCTCAAGTTTAACTCGAGGAAGCTGTTTGGCGCGCCACTGTTTACCGTCATCCATCGCGATGAGGCGTTCGACTTTGATGCCGTGCTGCAAAAGATCCTCGCTGCGGTCAGCACGATGACCACGAGAGATATCCTGCGTGAAGATGAGGACGAGGTCATGGGCAGTGGCAGCTTCACCGCTGCGGAGCATGAGGCGGAAGATTCAGATGTGGTCGTTACGAATGAGGAGGACGCCACAATGTCCGATCCACAGGTCAAAGACGCGTCCGTCGAAGGCGAAGATGGCCTCGTGGACGTGTCCATGCGCGACGCCTCACAGGACGAGACCGCGGCCGACGCTCCGAGTGCCAGCACCCCCAAGGTTCTGCGTCGCGGCAGCTTCATCCCTCCGGGTCTTCGCACCCTCTTCGATGTCAAGGTTGTCAAGACGGTCTCCGCTACCGGAACCGGCAACAATGCCGTGGATGAAAATCGAGAGCTGCAACTGATGATGAACCGCGTCACGACGAAGGACCCCAAGGTTCTGCAGAAGCACGCTTCTGTGCGTCAGACGACCCAGAACAGTCCGGCAAGCAGCGAGGATGAACGTGCGGGTTCTGCGCGCCTGGGAAATACGAAGCCCGAAGAGGACTCGAGGGACTCGAGTTCTGCAGAGACCAAGGACGAGAGCGTGTCCGACAGCGACTCGGATGACATCCCACCCAACCCGAACCGACCCGTGCCAACGTGGAAGAAGCCGAAACGGTGTAAGCCGAAACGTGTGTCCACTACTCCACTGAAGCTGCCGTACATCCGTCCCGGAGAGGCCATTGTGCTGGACTGGAGAGAGGATACGTATGATGCGTTGTTTGGTGCCGACCCCAACGACAAGGATCCGCTACGTGGATCGGCGACGTGGGACAACGTTCAGCGTCTGCCTGATCCCGAACTCGATAAGCGACGCCAGCTGAGACAGCACAAGAAACGGCACGGCGTCACGCTCGACGAGTGCCTCGATGAATACGGCAAAGAAGAGATCCTCTCGGAAAACGACGCGTGGTACTGCCCGCGCTGCAAGGACTTCCGCCGCGCGAGCAAAAAATTCGAGCTCTGGAAGGTCCCCGACATCCTCGTCATGCATCTGAAGCGGTTCAGTGCGAGTCGCGGGTTCCGGGATAAACTCGACGTCTTGGTGGACTTCCCGCTTGAGCTCGATATGACCGGCAGGGTGATGATGCCGGAGGAGGGGAAAAGTCTGCAGTACGATTTGATCGCGGTGGATAACCACTACGGCGGACTGGGTGGGGGCCACTATACGGCTTTTGCGAAGAACTTTGTCGATGGGCATTGGTATGAATACAATGGTAAGTGCAAAGACACCCCTTTTCTCTTCTCTCTCGCTCTTTTTTTTTTCCCTCCCCTCTTTGGATGGGGTTGATGTGTTGGCCGGTTGGGGTGTGCTGACTGGGTAGACTCCCACGTATCGCGAAAACTTGATCCTTCGAGCGTCGTGACCAAGGCCGCCTATCTCTTGTTCTACCGCCGCCGGTCGGACCGCCCTTTGGGAGGAGAAGCCCTGGCCAGCCTGACGGAATCCGCGTACAAGGACGCATCAGCAGACTCTGACGACGGGGATGCCTCTGATGACTCTGGATCTGGACGAGACACCACCGGCCGGGTGTCGGGGGAAGGCAAGCGCCTCGCAGGCTCCTCCCGCAATGGGTCTTCGAGCGCTTTAACCGGAGTCGCAGCAGCTCACCAGTCGGGAGATGGTGGTTTGCAGGGAGGAATCCGCCGGATAGCAGCCAGTGAGGACGATGGGGATGAGGATGGCCTGCCGCCGTACTCGGACGGACCTCGGACTGGAGAACAGCGCCTGCAGTATAGTAGCAGAATGGATTTAGACGAAGGGTATGATGATCGCACCTACACCTACCAGCACTATGACAAGCATACATATTCTACTCGTGGCCCGGGCCCCGTGGGACTGGACGAGCCTGCATGGTCCTTTGGACGTCTTGACCCCTCGGACGAACCTTATGCTTATGATGAGAGTGCGCCGCAGAATCTGATCCAGCACGGACCGTCCTTTGACCCCTCCAGCCTGCCCATGTCCTGGCGCCGGATCCGCAGCGACGACGAAGCCGAAGACGACGACAGCATGAAGGCGCTGAGGAGCGACGACGATGACCATGACGACGATTCCGACACGCTGCTGTCGCCCAAGCTCACGGCGCTGGGTGCCGACAGCGACGACGACGACGTCGACGTCGCCAACAATGCGAACAACGTCATCGACGTGGATGAGATCTTTGTGGGCCATGATCACGACGAGGACGAGGTGATGCTCGACCGTGGCGGCCGGGGACGGGCGGGCCGTGCTGCGCGAGACCGCGAGGAGGAGGAGTTTAGCTTTGTCCATGAACCACAGCAGCATCAGCAGCAGAAGGTGACCATGACGACGAGAGGAGGAGTAGTCGCTGATGATGACGATGACGACGAGGAGGATGAGCTGCCCGTTGTGGAACTGCAGGCACCGGCCGAGCAGCAAAAACCGCAG